>JAJPUD010001343.1:202053-224810 GCA_023553655.1 Myrmecobius fasciatus
GTGTGTGTGTGTGTGTGTGTGTGTGTGTGTGTGTGTGTGTGTGTGTGAAGTTATAGGGAGGCCTTTTGGGTTATTCAGTAAGCAGTGGCAATGACATTATCCGACCTGCATTTTAGGAGAATTATTCTGGTACTTAGGAAGAGATAGACATGAAAGGGGAAAGGATTGCAGCCAGCAGACGGACCAGGAAAACACGGACATGAGTTACAAAGCATCTGAAAGCATGGGAGAGTGTGAAAATGCAGAGGTGGAAGAAATGCTGTAGATTCGGCTGAGTCCTATGTGTCAGAAGGTCAGGCTGCACCAAACTGAAAGCAGGGACTGCTGGAAAGCTTCCATCTGAGAGCAGACTTTGATTTGACTTAGAAGTAGGACCAAGATGGCCTAGAGAAGCCAGAGAGTGGCCAGAACTCTCCCCCGTCTTCCTAGTAAACAACATTAAATAGAACCTCTAAACAGATTCTAGAGCAACAGAACTCACAAAAAGATAGAGTGAAACAATTTTCCAGACCCAGATAATGTAAAAGGACTTCAGAAAGGTTTATCTCCCTTGTATCAAAGGGGAGTGCAACAAGCCAGGAAGAGGCTCATAGTCCCAGCCAAGATGTCCCAGTCCTGGCTCATCAGGTTAGTGGAACAGCGGGACACCTGTGGGACCTCCAGTCCCAGCACAGAAGGCTAACTTCCAGCCTCAGAACCCTGGCACAAGCCTAGGCCAGACCACCCCAGCACATTAGCAAACCCCCAGCACCTGAGGCCTGGCAGGTAAAGCTGGGCATCTGGCTAGCACCCAGCTCAAGAAGCTTGGGAAGGTGCATCCCATAGTCCCAATGAGCAAAAGCCCCCAAAGAACCCAGACAATAGAATGCCACCATGGTAGCACTGAAGATTAAAACACAAACTGAGAATAGGATGTCAAAATGCCTACTTATGAAACCTCCAAAGGCAATATGAATTGGTCTCACGTCCAAAAAGTCTTTTTGGAAGAGCTCAAAAGTGATTTTAAAGATCAAGGAATTATATATATATGCACACACATACATATATGTAATAGATAGATATAGACATAGATACAGATATAGATATATAATTGGGCAATTGGAAGCTAATAACTGTATAAGACATCAATAATTGAACTAGATTTTTTTTAAATGAGAAAAAAATAAATAAAAATATAATATGTCTAATCAGAAAAAAATAGACTTAGCTAAAGATTCAGGAGAGATAATTACAGAATTATTGTACGACCTGAAAGCCATGATCAAATAAAGAGCCTAGACATCTTTCAAGAAATCATTAAAGAAAACTGTTCTGATATCCTAGAACCAGAGGGTAAAATAATCATTGAAAGAATCTCTCTAACCACCTTCCAAAAAAGACCCCAAAATGAAAACTCCAAGGAATACTGTAAGCAACTTCCAGAATTATCAGGTCAAGGAGAAAATATTGCAAACAGTGAGAAAAAAAAATTAAATGTCAAGGAGCCACAATCAGGATTACACAGAACTTAGCAGCTTATACATTAAAGGAACTCTCCCATTAAGGGAAAGCAAATAACAAAGTGGATTAAAAAAATAGAATCTTACCATATACTGTTTACTAGAAACACATTTGAAGTAGAGAAAAACACATAGAGTAAAGGTAAAAGGCTAGAGCAGAGTATATTATGCTTCCCGTAAAAGAAATAAAAAGCAGGAGCAGCAATCTTGATCTCAGATAAAGCAAAAATAAATGTAATTAAAAGAGATAAGGAAGAAAACTACATCTTGCTAAAAGATTCCATAGAAATGAAGCAAAATCAATTCTAAAAATATATGGATTAAGCAATAAAGCATCTAAACTCTTAGAGGAAATGTTAAGTGAGCTATAGGAAGAAATAGATAGCAAAGCCGTACTAGTGGGGGACCTCAACCTCCCCTCTCAGAACTAGATAAATATAATCACAATAAAGAAGAAAGAAGTTAAGGAGGTGAATAGAATTTCAGAAAAAAATACAATAGATAGAAAATGGAATGGGGATAGGAAGGAATATATCTTTTACTCAGTGATATATATAGCATCTACAAAAAAATTGCCCTCATATTAGGTTTTTAAAACTTCCCAATGAAATGCAAAAAGGCAGAAATATTAAATGCTTTCTTTTTCAAATCATGATGCAATAAAAATTACATTATAAAAATGGCCATGGAAGCCTAGTAATAGGAAACTAAATAATGTATTCCTATTCAGAGTGGGTCATATAACAAATCATAGAAGCAATCAATAATTCCATCAGAAAAAGACAATAATGAGACAATATGCCAAAAATTATGTGAAATTTTATATCTCTAAATGCTTATATTTTGCCAGCTATAGGCCACTCAGTCTGATAATCTAAGTAAAATGCATGAATATCTACAAGGATAACACCCACTGTGAGGAGGAGGGTTTATATCAGAAATGCAGAACTACATCTGTATTGGGAAAACTATCATTATACTTAACCATATCAATAACAAAACTAACATAAACCACAAATCTTTTATTTTTATTTTTTTAACCACAAATCTTTTAACAAAATATAGAACCCATTCTTATTTAAATTATAGAGAATATAGGAAAAATTGGAGTTTGGTATTGGTTAAAGAAAATTTTCTATCATAAAATAGTCAAAGTATTATTAATTTAATTACTTGAATTTTTCACTGCTGAAACCAATTCTTCTGGACATCTTGAGTCATATTTTTATCTATACTTAAAACATATGGAGAGAAATTTCTTTTTTTTTAAATTTTATTTTATTTGCATAACATATGTGTGGGTAATTCTTCAACAATAACCCTTACATAGCTTTCCGTTACAAATTTTTCCCCCCAACTCCCCACCCCTCCCCTAGATGGCAGGATATCCACTACATGTTAATTATGTTAAAATATTGGCAAATCGAATATATGTATACATATTTCCAAACTTATCATTGTTGTGCAAGAAAAATCTTATCTACAGAAATGATATATCAGATAAAGGAAACACAATGTAAGCAAACATCAATCAAGGAGTATGAGAATGTTATGTTGTGGTCCACATTTCGCATCCCTCTCTCTGGGTGTATATGGCTTTCTTCAGTGAACAATTGGAGGTGGTTTGAAACATTTCATTGTTGAAGAGAGCCATGTTATGGAGAGAAATTTCAAAGAATTTTCAAAATGATTGTCCTTTCTTTCTAATCATTTTATTTTCTTTGCAAAATAGATTAAGGTACTTTTCCATGTAAGACTATTCATTGTGTGAAGTTTTCCAGAAGTCAACAAGCAAAGCTATCAATTACTAGAAAGTCAAGAATGCCTATATAACTCGTGTATATTTAGAATTCTCTACTTTTAAAAGAGCATCTAGAATCCATCCACTCTGTGTACTGAACCTTTTCAAGTAAAAGTGACCAGACTAATGTTTGCAAATGCATCCAAAAATATTCATTTTAATTTAAAACTTGTGGGCACTATCCAAATTTCTATGAGGCAACCTTGGGGGGATGAAAGCAATTAGAATGAAAAAGGCTCACAGACCTTTAATTAAAGTCACCCCTTTTTTCCTCCCATTACCCAATTAATCTAATAGATTTTGCTTCAGTGATGTCCTGGCTGGTGTTCCCTTAAACAATATTTGTTCAAAATATTGCATTCTTGAAAGTGTTGAAATGGCTACAACTCAGAAACTATACATGGGTAATGATGTCTTGACTGTGTCAAAGTCAAATCCGGAGCAATTCTCACAAGAACAGTAATTAATTGGAGTTGTATGGAATTCACTTTATTTCTAGGCTTTACAAATCCTGATAAAGGGAGGCTTGAAATGTCCAGCATAAAACTCATGTAGTCTATAGTTTGGCCAAGGAAATAAAATTCTTAAATAACCCCATTTTCAAAAAAAAATGAACAATCTATCTTTGAAAAAATTTCCAGAACCAGTAGGATTTACAAGTGAATTCTACCAAACCTATAATTAGCAATTAATTCCAAAATAATATAAATGTAAATAAAACAAACTATTTAGGAAAATAGGAAAAGGACTCCTCAACATTATTTTAGTAACTCTCAGATAGAGAAAAGCTCATCTTAGAGTTAAAGTTAATAACAAGCTGGATATGAAATACTTTTTCTGGTAATTTTTGTTCATCCTTTCTTTTCAAAGAAAACCAATCCCATCACAGGGTAATGTCTTGGGTGTAAGTGAAGCAGAGTTCCACAAAGTCATCAACCTCAATCTCCCTTCCATAGTCATCAAAGTCCAGTGGCAAGAGCAAAGTCAAGGCAACTGGCAGTGGACCAGAATAAGGTGGATGACCTTGGTACTTTTGATGTCTTTGATGACAAAACTCTCAGTGCTTCAGTGCCTGTTTCAGCTTCCTTCATGACTGTTGGAACAAATTGTTCTCCACTCATTCTGCCAGGAAAGTCTGCATGCTTGGGGCGGACAACCCGATAACTCACCATTGTCCTGCCAGTTATCCTCAACCTGGTACCATGGTACCACTAGACTATGGCTACTGCATATCCTACAGCTTCTTGGAACCACAGGTGAGTTAGGTGACAGAAGAACACCAAAAATAGATGAACAGAGCTGAAAAAGGGTTCAGCAAGCCCTTATACCAGAGGTACTAATTCTCCCTGAGCACCTCATACACCTCTGCAATATGGAGAAAAAAGTATATCATTATATAGTAAATATGTATATATATAAAAGTTTTTTAAAAACTTTAGTCCTTTATAAATGTCAGTTTTTGTTGATTATATCCCATTTCTTGGTATGCAGGATCTATAGATATTTAACTTAATTCAGGGAACAACCAGCTTACAATTGAAAAAGGATGATAATAAATAAACATAATACAAGATGGGATATGATGAGTCAAATAGAGAGACTAGACAAAGTCTTCAAGGAAAATTTGAAGAAGGAAAAAAAAATAAGATCTGTTTTGTCCCAGGATATCAGAAAAGGATTTACAAATGAGGTAGTACCTGAACTGAACCTTGAAGGAAGAAAAAAAAAATTTGATCTGCAGAAACAAGGAGAAAAGCATTTCAGGAAAGGAATTCCAGTAATTAAAAATATATAAATAGTAAAAGAATGGGACAATGAGTTTTGTCAGTATAGGAAAGCCCCATATTGTTTCAGATGGAAACTATCTATATTTAATATAGAGTTTAAAAATTACCTGAGGTTCACAGAGTTTGAGAATCTTGCTCATACTTCCGGATTCAAGAGTATCAGAGGCAGGATTGGAATTCAGCCCTCTTGAGTTCAGTTTCAGAACTCTAATAAATTATCTAACAATTCTATACAGTACTTCAAAATGATAGATAAGGATAGAGAAATAAATTTTAATTATAATGTGGGGGAGAAAATTATATAATTTAGTTTTTTTTTTAATTCATATTAAAGAAAAAAGGGGACTTCTACAGGCTTCTGAACTGAAAAGTTACTTGTCCAGACATGTACAATAGAGGGAATATTTTGTTAGCTCTTGAAGAAGATGGAAATAGTTTTGATAAGTGTGAAAATTCATGTTTGGCATCAGCATTACATTCAATATTAATCATTCCCCCCTGCTTTGTATTATTTGCCTTATGTTTAGCCTGAACAAATTCCAAATAAAGAACCAAATGAGAAAAGCTTTAATTTAATGCATTTTATTTTTATTTTTATAAATGTTTAATTTAATTTAATTTTATAAATTTTAGAAAAAAATCTAAAAAAGACCTCGACAAATTATTTACAGTTAACAAGCTGGTTATTTTTTTTTAACCACTTCATAGGTTTTTTGTTTTTAAATCTATTCTGAAATCTATGAGTTATATTAATTGTGTATCACTGCCAACATATAAAGATTTAGAAAATGAGCAAAAGAAAGTGGACTCAGTGATTTTTCCAAAGGGCAGCAAAATGGCTCAGTAGATAGAGCATCTGGCTGTGGTCAGAATGACTTGAGATTATATTGTTGTATAGAATTTTCAGTTTGGAAACTCTTTCTACTGATGCAAATCAGTAACTTTATTGTATTACTATTTTAAAGAGTGGCCTGAAAACATTCAGAAGTTAAATGGCCTACATACAGTTTTAGAGATGCTCTTACAGGAATTATGTGTCAGAGACAGGATTTGAGTCCAGGTTTCTCATGATTCCAGATCTAGCAATTTTTCCCTATCATACCAGGCCCTTTAGTAGGCCTACCATGTAAGGAAGAAAAAAAAAGATGCACATGTTGAAAAAGCATTGTTGTTGCCTTCAAATGGCTTATATTTTATTTAGTTTTGCTAAACAGGCTGAAGGGGAGTCAATTTTTTTTAACTCAGGAATTAACCCAGGTCCAAAGATATGGAATAAATATCAAGTACATATTAATGTTTTATACTGCATTATATTAAATAATAAGCAAAAATATTTTGAATTGTGTGGCTATAATTCTTTCTCAGAAATCTGGTGGATACCTGGTGCAGTAATTGTTTATTATATCCTCACCACATGTGGATAAAATTATAGCTTTGCCCTGTAGAGCAGTTTGGTACTTATATAACATAGATAGATAGATATAGATAAATAGAGATAGAGATATAGATAGATAGATGATAGAGATATAGATGGATAGATATAGATAAATAGATACAGATATAGATGGAGAGATAGTCATAGATGGATGGATAGATAGATAGATATAGTTGTATATGTATATATTTGGGGTTGTGACACACATTCACACAATGCAGACCCATAGCAAATGTCATTTAATAGACTAAATGGTGGTTTGAGCCATTTTATTGAAGTCCTGGGTTCACTTTAAAATAGGGTTCACTTCTAAAATAGCATACTTTGAGGCAGCTTCTGAAAAAAAAAAGAATTATTCTCAAAATCCTTTATTGTTCAGCTTTGAAGTTAAATTCATTGACTTACAGAAGACCCAGAGACTCAGATTTAAATTAGCATCATCCCTCTGTCTGTATGGCTTCAGGTGAATCCCTTCTATAGAGGTCTACGTTTCTTGCCTACAAATTGAGGAAGTTTCTGGGGATGATATTCTATTTAATAGCTCAAAGGATTTAATTCCCCAAATAGCCATTAAGCATTTGAAAGGAAATATGGTTTAGTTAGAGATCTAACTGTACATGTTTTCATTTAGAAAACAAATCCAAGGGACTGGGGAAAGGGAATGTAATACAAAGCATGAGGATTGCACAACTCTGGGAAAGGAAGCAGTCCAGTCCACACCATGCTTTGGGCTGATGCAAAGAGTATTCAGGGAGGGGAAAACAGTTATAGGACCCTAGTAAGAGTATTTGCACTGCTTGGTTAGAACAGGTAAAGTGTGGGACATTGCTGCCATGAGAAGAAAACATATAAACATATCCCAGATAGGGAATGCTCCCTCCTTATGAGACAAAGACCAACTTGGACCTGTTCTAGAGTCAGTAAACTGGAAAGTGCACTGGCTTGGATTCAAATTCCATCTCTGCTAATACATATTACTTTGCAACTTTGGGCAAATCACCTCGCCTCCCTAAGGGCTTTATCAATAAAATTATGGCATTTAGTGAATGATTTCTAAAGCTCCTTCTTGCTCTAAGTCCTATGAGATATAGTGCTTCATAGATGGAGGATCAAGTTGTACTTTGTATAACTAATTACCCATTCTGAACTTGATGAAAGGAAATAATGAATATTAGAGTCAAAATTATCAAAAATTTTTCACTGGTCCAGTGATATAGGAATTTAAGAAGCAGCAAACAATCTGTTTTGCCAAATTCAAGAAAACATTTTTACATAAGGAAAATTTTTCTTTTTAATGTTCTTCCTATGCTTGTGTCTTTAATCACTAATGATTTTTTAGAATAAGAAACCATTTAGACATTCCCCAGTTCAGCAGGTTCTGTGGCAGGTAATATGGTTTTGTATGGGGTTATTTTTTTTTCCCATAGAAAGCTTTCTGGTCTTAGTGCCTTTAAAAAGATAAGGATGATATGTGATGACTGATATATCTACTGGCATTAACACCTTGGTCCAAATCATCTTTCTTTTCAGTCTCCAAGTATACCATCTGACCTTAGTGACAACTCATTTTTTAAAAAATGATGAGCATTATTCGGTGTTCCTTATTAGAAGCATGGATGCAAGTACCATATTACAAAGGATGAAAAATGTAACTACATGTTGCAATCTATTCCTTATGTAGGTCATTCTCTTTGATCCTCACTTGAAAGCATTACCATTTCCAGGAGATGTTACAAAAAATAAAAAGCAATTACCACCACATCTCCGTTAGAGGAGCTTATGGGTATTAAGGGATCATCACATTTTTCACTCCTCTTCTGTTCCCATCTGAAAAGCAGTGTTATATGGTTTCAGGCCAAGAAGTTGAGATTGTACTTTTCCATTAGTTTTTCTTAGTCTAAAAAAATGAACTTGTGAGCAACAATTTTTAAAACATGCTAAAGAACAGATGAAGGAATTCTTATATTTCAACTGAAATCCGGAAGACAGAAAGTTCATATGTCTTTGTTGCCATAGTTGGACATTAATATAGCTTTACTACATCATTCTAATAGGGGAATTATCCCAAGTAAACTTCCTACTGAGGCCTTTCATGATCCCCACAGTAAAGCGCTTCTGTACCTCTCCCTTCATCATGCATTTGCATATCTATGTACGTTTTGAAGACAGGGACCAATTAGTTTCTGCCACCTTGGTCCCCCAAACGTCTAGTACAAAGTAAGAACTTAAGTAATAGTTGAACTGAATTAAATTGAATAAATTTAAGCTAATAATTTTGGGGCATGAAGTCTCAATAGGATATTTGACCTTCATTCATTCACTTTGTTTTGGTTTTAACATCATTAAGTATTTCATATTTCTATCATTCCATTAACCACAAAGTTCTTTCAAAGTTCCAATGTTTTATTCGTCCTCAGGAGTTCTCTTGTGATAAGTAGGACCAGGTTTTATAATATCAAATCTATCATGTATACCTAAGGCAACTAAGTTAGAAAGATATATCCTAGAATCAAATGAGACAATTATATATTTAATACTTTGCAAACTATTTCTACCTATTTCATTGTTGTTGCCATTGCTATTGTTGTTGTCATTATCCCAAACCATGTTACAGAAAGTGACAAAAATGCAACATCTTATCTTAATTTTTCTATATATTTGTATCAGATCGGAGGTATTATAGATGTAAGATGTATGTATACATATATATATATATGTGTATATAGATAACATATATATACATATATATAATGGAGTATAATAATGGAACAGCCTTAAGACTATCTTGCATTTCCTACCAGAATACATCATAATCCTGAGCAAAAATAATTGTTTTCATTGAATATAAACAATATACAATGGTATGGTTGTCTTTGGATCAAGTTTTGAAGTAGATTCCACTCTGAAACCTCAGTCACAATCTTTCTAGCCTTCTGTTATTTCCATGTCAAAAATGGTCTTTCCTTCCTCAAAATAATTTGATTTTCTATTCATTTACCCCATCATCTAATCTCTCCTCCTTATGATGTACATGAAGAAACTGGAGCACAGAGAAGTTGCAACTCACCCAATGTCACACAGCTAGCAAGTAGTGTAATTCAAGGGCTCTGACTCTGCATTCAATGAACCTTGAACTTCATTAGGATCAGTAAATCCAGTTTATGGAGGCCTTAGAGTCACCAGAGATATGTCTATCATTTGCATTGTTGAGCTAAAAGCCCCCGTCACACAAAGCCAGAAATGTCCCATAGGAATGTCCATCACTTCCAGACTTCCTTCATCCCAACTCCATTGCTGCACAATTCTCATTCATCTCAGGAGGCTGCTAGGAATACCACTAGGCCCTGATAGTCTCCACTGAAGCTTTTGAGGCAGGATTGAGGACATTACAGAGACATGGGAAATAGAAAGACAACACATGATCAATAGTGTGAAGAAGGTGTGTGTTTTGAGAGAGGGGGGAGTTTTCTATCCATAGTGTCTTGGGAAAAATTAACTAAAATGGATTTAATATTTCATAATAGTTAAAATTAGAATGATTTACACTTAGGAGGGGAAGACTATCTTTAGTACCAAATTAGAGGAATATGAATTAATAAAAAAAATAGGAGAGATGAGAAGAAAGTCGCAGTTTTAAACTAAACAAATTTTTTTCATCTATAGGACCTCATAAATTTATATATTAGAAATGAAAGAGATTTTATGGGTCAGTTATCTAGCTATACCCTCATTTTATAGAAGAGGAAATTAAGGCCCAGAAAGGCTAAGTTATTTGTTCAAGTTATGTAGGTAATAAATAAAAAGCAGAGTATACACCTAACAGGGTCAAGCAGATTTCTTTCTTTCAAACTTTGTACCTTAGGAGAGCCAGCACATATCCAAGGGCATTAATCAACAACATTTATGTCAGGAAAAACTTCAGCTAGATTCTTTCTCCCCTTTTCACTCCTCTGGTCACTTGTGCTTGCAATGATCCAAGGAAGATAAAAATAGTAATTACAAATGAATGGACTACTGGTGGCTAGTTTTTGAACTACAACACTAACTTTTAGAAGAAAGATATTATTAAATATAACTGTTTGCAAAATCTACATTTTAAGGGATGTTTAGTTGTTAATTTAAAAAGGAGTGATACACTTTAATTTAAAAAGTCCTTTATGATTGAGTTAAAATAAATGCATATATAATGCATGTGTATGAATGTGTATGCATACATAAATATAAATATATATGGATAGATAGTATATAATATTATGAGATCCTGCATATAGTGAGGTCCATGTGTTGTAGGAGCCCTCCCCTACATGTACTATGGGGGTATCTTTATATGATTCAAGGTGTAGTAGAATAGATATCTCTAGCCTCTTCCACCCCATATACCTTTTATCAAAGGAGGCTTTAATTCCTGCCAGGAAGAGAAAATAGGTGGGCATAGAATTGCTACTCTGCTCTCCATGGAGAGGGAGAGTTACCAGGCTAGAGTTACATATATCTTCTCCCTTAAACATTGTTTTTCAAGGGGATGAGTTTTTCAGGATCAAACTTAGGATAACTAATCATGGGGGAGAAGGAGGAGTCTAAACTTGCTATCTAAGACTGGACCTCTTCTCCACCAAATACCAATTTCACAATAAACACATCTAATATTTAGTCAGGAAAATTAATTTACCAGAATTGGTAGAAAAAAAAATAGAAATCAGAGAAGGTATATGTAGGAGAATATCTGTCAGGCAATATGGAATGGAGGAGCTCTCCTCTATGAAATTTAGGTTACAATTCAGCAAAAAGAAAGTCCTAAATCTCACTTATAAAAAAGTTCCTCAAAGTCTCCAATATAACATCCCTATGGATGGAAATTGCCAGCCCCTCTCATGAAGGCTTTTCCCCAGAGTCTTTTACTTCAGCAGTCAGAAGTGGGTGGGTCTCCTATTTCTTCCCTTTGATTGCTGGAAGATAGAAGCAACCAGAGAGATTGCAGGGGATTGAAGGGATTCAAAGCTTGAGGAGTCACAAAGAAAGGTCCAAGAAGGCTAAACTGACTGTAGTTCTCACACTATTGTCGAATTAGCCCTACCACTCACCAGAACAGGGTATTTATTTCTACCAATGAAGAAATACTTCTTTGGACTTTGGAACTGAGGGAGTGTGTGTGTGTGTGTGTGTGTGTGTGCGTGTGTATAAACATAAACTTATATATGTATATATTTATGTTTGCATATACAAATTTGCTTCAGGAGAAAGATTGTATTAAAGGAAATCATAGAGCTACAACCAAGAAGGCAGAGTACAGGCTAATTAGTTAAACACTCTCAAAATTCCCCTCCAAATAACTTCAAAATAATACCTCAAATAAAATTTTTGAGTCACAAAGCAGAGAGAGACAAACACACATAGACACATACACAGAGAGAGAAATAGATAACAAAGAAAGAGAAAGAAAAAGAGAGAAAAAGGGAAAGAGAGAAATAGAAAGATACAGAGACAGAGAGAGAGAGAAAGAGAGACAGAAAGAAAAAAGACAGAGAGAGAGAGAGGGAGAGAAAAAGAGAGAGAGAGAGAAGTTAAAGGAAGCCATTTTTTTCAGTCTAAAACAATTTAACAGGTCTACAAGAAAGGGCTGTAACATTGCAGTGAGCAGAAGGCAAGGACAGGGCAGGACTACCAGTGATGGGTCTTTGCAGGCAGCTTCAGCAGAGCAACATTTTCAGGAGCTCTCAGCCGAGGTAAAGAGGTGGGCCTGGAGAGACTTATATGAATTGGTGCTAATGAAGTGGGTAGCACCAAGAGAACATTGTACACAGCAACAACAAGATTATATAATGATCACCTGTGATGGACTTGGCTCTTATCAACAAGGAGGTTATTCAGGCCAATTTCAATAGACTTGTGATGGAGAGAGCCATCTGCATCCAGAGGGAGTACTATGGGGAGTGAATGTAAATCACAGCATAGTATTTATACCTTTGTTGTTGTTGTTTGCTTGTTTGGTTTTTTTCTCTCTTTTTTTTTCCTTTTTCATTTGACTTTTCTTGCATAGTATGATAAATGTGAAAATATGTTTAGAAGAATTGCACATGTTTAACCAATGTCAGACTCCTTCCTGTCTAGGGAAGGGAAGAAGTGGAGAGGGAAGGGGAACATATGGGAAACAAAGTTTTACAAGGATGAATGTTTAAAACTATATTTCCATGTATTTTGAAAAATAAAAAAGCTATTATAAAAAGGAAAAAAAAGTAATTGTAGTTATGTACAATCACATTAAAAGTTCATTAAATTACTCTTGATTAGAGAAAGGCAAATTAAGAAATTCAGAGGCACCCCCTCATATTTATCAGAAATGACAAGTACTAGAGGGGATGAGGGAAAATAAATATACTAATAAAATGTTTGTGGAATGGTAAACTGATCCTATCATTCAAATTAAACCATGCATACTTTTTGATACAGCAATACCATTACTCTTTCTGTAATCCAAAGAGATCAAAGAAAAATGAAAAGGAGTATTTGTGATGGCAAAGAATTGGAAATTGACAATATACTCATCCATTGAAGAATCAATGAACAAGTTATAGTATGATTGTGATGGAGTACTATTATAATATGAAAAATGATAAGGGGCAATTTTTTTTTTTGGAGGGAGAAAGGAATCATGGTGAGTTTGGTGCAAAAGGAAATGAGAAGAACTAGGAGATCACTGTGTACAGCAACAGCAATTTTGTAGTAATGATCAACTCTGAAAGAATTGGCTATTCTAATCTATATAGTGATTGAAGTCCATTCCAAAGGACTAATCTCCAGAGAGAGAGAGAGAGAGAGAAAGAGAGAGAGAGAGAGAGAGAGAAAGAGAGAGAGAGAGAGAACTGATGAACTCTAACTCCAAACTGAAGTACAATTTTATTTTTTTCCTTTTTTTCAAATATGACTGATATGAAAAGACACTTTACACAATTTCACATATATAATTGATATATCATTAGATTTTTTCAGTGCATAGGGGAGAGATGAGAAGAAGGAAAAGAATATGAAACTCAATATTTATAAAGAAAAGTGTTAAAATAAATGTTATTGAGGAAAAATAAAAATTTTAAAAAAGATAATCACAAAGTTGGTTTAGAAGGCACAGTTAAACAACAGATAACAGTTAATCAGGGCAGGGTTAAAGAAAATTTCTAGCTAGAGGGGTTTTACTAAAAAGTTTTCAAGCTCCAACTAAAAGAAACACTACTACTGCTTTATACACAATCATATCCTATCTCCCATCTGCATCATTTAGGAGATTGTAGTAAAAATAGTACCGGTGAATCATTTCCACCAACAGTCCCTGGGACCTCACTCCTCTCATTCCTAGTTCCTATACTTCCACCCTATTTTTACATGACTACTTCCACCCAGTTGACTATACTACCTTCTGTCATGTTAGGTAACAGAGAGATAGATTGTTTGCCAAGGTCAGCAGAAGGAATGAAGCATATGGAAAGAAAGCTCCTTGCCTGTTCAGTGACCTACATTCAATAAATGCAAAAAGCTAAAAATTAAAACAAAACAAAATAACAAAAACATACAAACAAACAAAAAACTTCTAGTGGTAATTTATGGCATCCTGACTATGGATCAGACAAGATGGATAAGGATTCAGGGGACAGAGGACATACTCTCCAAATACTCTCAATTCTTGTTTGAACAGAAAGATAGAAGACAATATATCACTCAATAGCATATGATCAAGACCATCCAGAGTACCTCTACATAAAGAGTAATAAGAAAAACTTTAGTTTAGCACAGTACTTTACACAGTGCTTGGCACATAGTAGGCACTTAATGAATGATTATTGACTGATTAAGCTTCTTTAAATAGATTTTTTTCTTAAATATATTCTCGTTTTCTCCTCCTGTTACTAATTCTCTTCTCTTGTTTAAGACTGTGAAGTTCACCAGATGGTGAACTCCCTGGTGTGAAAACTCCCTCCACTCATGCAGCTTGACAAGTCCTCAGTAATTTATTGTCTTAGACATTTGCATGAGGATACATGTCAGCAGTAGGACTCAAAACCAGGTATTTCTTCCAAGTTTGGTGTTCCATCTTCTATTATTTTTCCTTTATACTATGCAAAATTTCAAAATTATCTTTAAAAGCATCATGCAAAAATAAGACCCAAAAGATTCTGATTCAAAAATGAGGTCGGGAAATAACTATCTTTGGATATAGGTTAAGTTCCCATCTGTTCTCCTTTTTACAAATTAAGAATGTTTACCCATGATAATCAAACTACACATAGGTCTCACTTTTCTCATTCTCGAAATAAGTCTGAGCTCAACTTTATCCATAAAAAAGTCTCAGCCTATAGTCCAACTGATGTGATTAAATCCTAACTCATCATACAATTAACTTGCCACAAAGATCATTATTTATCCTGAAGATCTGATCTCTCATATTATATTCTAATGCACCACTTATATTCATTAATAATTTTTGCCTCTGTATTTTTCACTAACTGGAACCTTATTATTTTCTTTTATTCTGTAAAGGGAAGATAATTATATAGGTTGTGTCTATTATGTGCCAGGTACTGTGAGATGTGCTTATTATTATATATATTTTTTACAAATAATATTTAGCTTAATCTTCAGAACAACCCTAGTAAGCATTATCATTTCCAATTTACAAATGAAGTAATTAAGACAAATACAGATTAAATACTTGCTCGGGCTCTTACAGCTAATAAGTGACTAAGGCTAGACTTGAACAGGTCTGCTTGACTCTAGTACTCTGTCCACTAAGCTTCTATATAGATAAGTAGCACATGGGTCTACATTATTCATCAACCATTACTGAATCAACTAAGCTATTTTGTACTTATTGACCATTAAGTATCCTTAGATCATGCATCTTTGGCAATTTTTATTGATTTTCTTCCATCTTCCCTAGTTCTCCTTTCCAAAACTTCATTCCCTGCAGGTCTTGATAAAAAAGCATAGACCTTTTTCTGCCCTTGCTCCTTTAAAATCATATAACTCTGTTTTAGAAAGTTTAAAAGGCTTGACAATTATTTAGGATAGTAACCAAATCTTGGATTTCATTAATGTAAGAAGCTGCTAGAAGAAGAACCTTCTGCCCATAAAGATTGGCAAGTTCAAAGTAACATATAGTAATAGATATTTTCCTAGAGAAAATAGTGGTTTAAAATGTGACATTTTGAACCAGTCAGTAGGTCCAAGGTAGGCTTGAACTTGAATTTTGAGATTGTAAAGTCAATTCTCTATCCATTTTATCACCGTTGCCTCTCACTTACAACTAGATCTTATAAGAAAACATCACAGGAGGTTATATATTAAAAAGAAAATTATAAAATTGCACACTATTTTTCCATTAATCTTGTTATTCCAAGATCAGGAACAGGAAGAAATGAGGCAGAATTCTTTCTTAATTACTCTTCTCTCTATCTGGTCCTGTATTGTTACTAAAGTTTGCCCATTTTCTAATATTCTTTGGTTTTCCATGGGCATTTTCCTCTTAATGTCTTAGATAATTTAGATTGTGCCTGACCAGGTATTTTAGTCCAGGATGTCAAGTCTTTTGTTTGAAGCTGACATTCTCCTTTACCACTTTACCACTTTAACTGATTGCTTGTGTCTTTGACTTCTTACCTTCAGCTCTCAGTTAAGTCTTCCCCAGATAGTTTTATGGTGCTTTCTCTATTTTCTCAAGTTTGTTGATCCATTTCTTATATGACTTCTCTATCCTACATTGACATCAGCATTCTGGGCATTTATGGAGTCAGGAATACAGACAACACACTTAAAATTTATTTAGAATTGATCTTCTAATTTGTACTCCTTTAAGATAGACTTTTTCTTACTAATTGGAGCCCTCTAAGATGTCTGTTCAAAACTCATTGATAAGACAATGATAATAGACAGATTGGATCAGCAATGGCTACCTTCCTTTAGATTTTTTATATTTGTACCTAAGCCCTGTGATGCTAAATAACTGCACTGGCTTATCCATGGAGACTTTATTTCTGTATTCCTACTTTGATAATAAGAAACCAGTACTAAGTCTTTATAACTGCAGAACAATGCAATCTAAATCTTGTTGATATGGTTATTTTCTGTATAGCAGGGGTTCTTCACCTTTTTCCATGTATGATCCCTTTTTGCCCAAGAACAATTTTTACATACCCTCAGGTACAAAGGTATATAAAATAGATATACAAATCAAATGTTTATTGATAAGAAATCATAATTTTATGACCGCCATATTCATTTGCAAGACTCCATATGGGGTCATGAATGACAGTTTAAAGAATCTGGAGCATAAAAGATAATCTTTTCCTGCCTTCTTATGCAGAGAGTAGCATCTTAATATTTCCATAAATATTTTGTGTGGCCCTCCTCAATATCTTAAGATATTCTTTCACTTTTAACATTTGGTATTTTACTCAGATAGAAGCACAGAATTTTATATTTGGAAAGAAAGTTAATGACCAGATAGTCTAACCCACACTTTTTAAAGAATTTCTTTTTTAATATACCCAATAAATGGTCATCTAACCTTTTATTGGAAAATACTAAAAATGGAGATATGGGATCCTCTAATTTTTGATGTATTCTACTTTTGGACTGCTGTAATTGGTCGGAATATGTCCAGCTATTTGTCTGCCTCTTTGCAATTTCCTCCCATTGTTCTTAGGTTATTCTGAAAGTACCACTGCACTTACATACAACATGATGGCCTGAAAAAGTTAATGTAGCCTCCTAAATAATGAAACAAAGAGGGTATTAGGCCTCATTACACTCACTGCACAGGAAAACACTTAATCTATGGCTTTCTAATATTATAAACTATTTTCTCAATATAATTTTTCAACATGTTATTTTAATGAAGAGGCTTGGCAATGCATCATATTTTTAAATGATGCCAATGTTTTAAAATAACAACAACAAAATAAAAACCTTTGGTTGTTTGCAATAATCATTCATCATCTCTTTTTGCTCTTGAGTGTTTTCCTTCATGAAAAATGACTGAATATAAAAGAAGCAATATGACCCCACAGGCTAGCATTTTCCTCAGTATTGATAAGAAGAGTGTAACATCTTTCAGATGAAACAGACTTTTAAAAACTGTGCTTATTCATTCATTAGTAATGTTAAACACTGCCAAGAGCTATGATTCTCATACCTCTGTGTAAATAACAAACTGCCTTAAGGCTACGCAGGCACTTACAGAATGTTTTTCCCCCTTGAAAAGTGGCAAACTCTTTTTTCTGTAAATGATTAAAAATGTTTTCAGAATTCTTTGCCTAAGCATGGGGATTTCAGATCTTTTAAAAACTATTCTTTACTTTATCCAGAAATCCAGTACAATATGTTGAGCACTCAAGTTTTTCAACAGGGTGAATAGATAAAGCTATTTTTCTTCTAGTTTTACTGATGAGAAAACTGAGGCTAGAAGAAATCCAGTTATTTTCTGTGGACCAATTATATATGGGACATAACAGTCCTGAGAATACTGCTTTTGTTTTCAACAATATATTTAGCTGATCTCGATGGGATTGGATGAAGGAACCTAATAGCTATACACTATTTCTATAAAAAACAAACCAAACTAAACCAAACCAATCATCTTTGGCCTGTTGACAGTGGATAACATTGTTTTCATGTATAAAAGACAAAAAAAGTATTTCTAATATTATAACCATTGACTCTCTTCAGTTGAACACTAACATTCCAAAGATGCATTTTCTTAGAAAAACTAACAATGCATTTCAAAGTCAGTTTGAAAAATGTACTTTCCTAACAAAATTATCATATTCTCACTAATTGTAGTCTATAAGAAAACATGTCTTAAATATGGAAATATGTTTAAAAGGATTGCATATATTTAATCAATGTCAGATTGCTAGCTATTTCATGGAGGGGAAAAGTAAGAGAAGGGAGGGAGAAAAACAGCACACAAAATTTTAGAAAAATGAATGTTAAAAATTAACTTTACATGTATTGGGAAAAATAAAATACTATTAAAAAAGAAAAGCTATACAATAAATGCTACACTTTGTAGAAATGAAGATAGAATTGTTTCTCTTGATTAAAATATAAGTACAAAGCATAAAGTTTGCTCATATTACATTTTAATCAAATGCAAGACAATCCAATCTTCATTTCTACCATGAAAAATATTTCAGAAGTTTCTAGTTGCATTAGTAATTTTATATTAACACCAAAAAGGTGAGATATACCATACTTCTAATAGAACATTCACAGAAAATCAATCAAGGATAAAATGCAGAGTGTTACTATTTTTAAGGAATATACCTGTGTTATTGAAAACTTCTTGTTGAGTTTAGTATGTCAATTAAGACTTAATATTCATAGTTTATTCAAAACATCTTTTTAAAATACATTAAAGACTTCATTTTAAACTTAAGAAATTAAATGACATCCTGTTCAAATATTAGGGGATTATCCTGAATGCATTTTAGAGATATGGTTTTGCATATGCAAACTTGTCAGTAGCCTTACAAGACATTCATTTAAAATCTATCAATAACATTGCTATATATATATGTATATATATACACTTAGACATACATAATTGAAATTTGAAAGATATATAAAACAATTAACCATTAAAATTAATCAGGAAACATGAGATTAATTCATAAATAAAATAGTTGAAAAGTTAAATATTGGTCATGCAATAGTTTTGCCTAAAGATTAGAAAGACAACTTTTTACAAGGCAGTCTGTTTAAAATACATTTTTAAACTGAAAGATTATATTATCTAGTATCATAGAATCTTGGAATCTGAGAGTTGTAAGGGAAATCAGCAGTTAGTGACCCCAAAACATACCTGAAAATGCACCTGTGTAAAAGTCTACCTGAATGGTAATCCAAGTCCTGGGAGATTTATTCATTCCACTTATGAATGTGTTTACTTATTAGAAAAGTTTTTTTTTTGTTTGTTTGTTTTTTCTGAATTTCAAACTAAATTTGTTTCATTGATATTTACTCATTGCTACTGGTTCTTTCAGAGAAGATCTTATTGTCCTTACAGAACAAACCGAATCCCTTTCCCACTTGGCAGCTCTTTAGATACTTTAAGAGAATTGTCATCTCACATTTTGCAACTTCTTTCTGCAGGCTAAATGTACTATTTTCCTTCAACTGATCCTCATAAGGGATGTGCTTATGGTCCATTGCCATGCCAGTTATTCTCTTCTACAGTGTCTGCAGGTTTTTAGTGTACTCAGTGGTGTCCAGAGCCACAGAATACAGCAGAATGATCATCTTATTCCTGGAATCTATGTAGTTCCAATGCAATAGCCTTTTTTTGGCTACATAGATTGTTTGATTATATGATTCTTAAATCTTAAATAATGCTAAATCATGTTGAGCTTTTAGATCATGAAAATCCTTTGATCTTTTTTTTTTTTCCAGGTAAGCCTATTCCTAATATTCTCCATCTTGTATTTGGGAAGTTGAATTTTTTTTAACCAAAGAGAAAAGCCACATTTGTCCCAATTAAATTTCATTCTATTAGATTTAGCTCAATATTCTAAGTTGTCAAGATCTTTTTGGATCATGACTTCATCATCAACTATATTACTTCCAGTTTTGAATCAAGTTCACAGAAAACTAAGAAGAAATATGTACTATAATTTGTTAATCATTTAAATTAAATTAAATTAAAAATCATTTAAAATTAGCTTTTATTTTTTCTATTTATTCTACTTGAACTGAACTACTTTCATTTGACCTTTTAAAAATAATCAAATAATCACATTCAAATCAATAAGCATTCTTTTATTCCAGAGAAATCCCCTATCACTAAATTCCAGGCCATGATGAATAAATATGGGGCTTCAAAATTATCATGTTTTTTTTTTTTTACAATTTTTATTATGATTGTTATTTGTTGTTGTTGTTTTACAATTGATCATTTTTTTTTGCTTTTGAGATGCTTACATAATGATCGGTGGTTTTATTTACCTTCACATGGTCTTGCAAATATTCTTTGTAAAAATTTTGGATAGACAATGTATCAATACTAGGTGACAATGTATCAACTAAAAGCACAGGCAGAATTTTGACACTTGAATTTAAAACCTATTAAATAATTTTCCTAATGTAAAAAACTTTATGCCTTTTTCTTTTCAACTAAAACTCACTTTTTTATTTAAGGCCCAAGAAAACATTCACAGACTCAGTTCAAAGAAACAGATTTCAGGAACAGAAAATGGGCATCTAGACTCTAAGAGTTTGTGAAAAATACCACAGTTTAGTAGACTGCAAGGTCAATATAATTCAATGGCATAGACAATAGTGAAACTAGATAATATTAAGAGAAACAAAGGATCTATCAAAATGGTGACAAGAGTCAATACATACTTTTTCCAGGTAACATAGCTATTTTTATTATATTCAGTTCTAAATATGGCAAGTTAGGGGAAAAATAGAAAAGCTAGAGCAATTGTTAAAGAAAACATCTTAAAAATGATTCCTCACTTCATTTAGACAGCCAGTACATACAATGTACTATTGGATAATCAAATACTCAGGATGGTTAAAGACTGAAGTACATGCCATTTGAAGACTATCTGAAGGAAATAGGAATATTCCCTAATGAACGTTAATGAGGAACATGGTATAATAGTAGACTTTGAATATTTGAAGGGCTGTCATGTGGAGAAGAGATAATATATATTGGTAGGTTTTGTTTTGTTTTTCTTTGACCCAAGAGGACAGTAAACATTTGGTATAAGTTACAAATTTAGACTTGATATAATGATAAAAAAAAAACTTGTTAACAATTTAAAACTCAACAAAATTGGAGTGGGTTGTCTTAGGAGATAGATGGTCAGCCTTCCTTAGAGAATGTAAAGAGAGACAGGAAGACCATTTTTGGAGACTTTATTGAAAGGATTTGGTTCATTTACAAGGTCCCTTACAAATCCAGGGCCTCAGGGGTCCCTTTTACCTCTTAGATTGTGTTATTCTGTGAATAAATACATTCATTCCATTCAGTCCAACAACCAGCTAATTCAGTGTAAAAATCAATCTTATCAGTACTTTGTCAAAACATTCAGTCTGGTCTCCAGAGCCTTAATTAACAGATTTACCAAGTAAGGGGTGTAGAAAGAAATTTCTAGGGCCACTCACCATTCATCTTCAAGTTTCTTCAAAAAAATAGAGATACACTGTAATTTATTATATACTATATAGTATATATTCTATTTGGTGTAATAATCATATCTTCATTAAGTACATTTGACAAATACAAATTAGATGTGCACTTTCAATTTGCACTCTTAAAAATTTTCAAAGTGATGAGCAATGAGAAAAACTAAGTACATAGCCAGATAATCTCATAACTAAACTGGGGGGGTTTATGCAGAAAGAATCTGCACATTTTGGAATAATGAAAATCGCTCTGAATTTAAAGTCAGAGCCCTGAATTGGAATCTTTCTTTTACTATTCATATTCTATATGAGTTAAAAAAAAAAGGCACCAAACCTTTAGCTCTATTTCTATTCCATAAAACTGATGGGTTTAAACTAGATCAGTTCTAAAGTTTCTTCCAGCTCTGTGCCTATATTACTCTAATGTATTCATTCAAGAAGAATGATTAAATAATAGAAGCAAGGTTTCCCAAATGAACAATAATAGAAACTTACATTCGAAAAAGACATTTTGCAAACATTTAATATGTACCTATTATACACAAACAAACATGTACTTGGTGGCAGAGCATACAATGATAAAAATTACCAATTCCTGTCTTTTTGTATTCTATAAGAGAAACATGACATGTAAAGAGATATTTATCCTATAAGAGTAGTTGAAGGAAATGGGCATGTGTAGCTTGGAGAAGAAAAACTCAGGAGGGAAATGATGATTAACTTTAAATATTTGAAAGACTTTAGTGTGTGGGTGAGATTACACTTATTCTACTTGGACCTAAAGGGCCACACAAAGAATACTAGGTGGAAATTACAAAGAGCCCAATACAACTTCCATGTCAGGAAAAACTTCCTTAAAATTAAAGCTGTCCAAAAGTAGATTGGGGTGCCTCAAGGGATTGTTAGTTCCCCCATTTTGATTATCAAACAACATTCAGTGATCACTTGTTGGGAATGTCATAGTAGGGATTCCTTTCATGTATAGATTAAATTAGATGGAGTAGGAGTGTGTGTGTGTGTGTGTGTGTGTGTGTGTGTGTGTGTGTGTGTGTGTG
>JAJPUD010001343.1:224820-238442 GCA_023553655.1 Myrmecobius fasciatus
GTGTGTGTGTGTGTGTGTGTGTGTGTGTGTGTGTGTGTGTGTGTGTGAATTTCCCCAAATCTCAATTCTAGGAAGAAAATGCAAAAAAAGACACAATATAAATCATTCTAAGAGGAAAAGAGTGGTGACAAGTGGGACCATTCCACAAAGACTTTTCATTGTTAGTGGCAACTGAAGCACCTGCAAGAACCTTTAAATGTACACCAGGATGAGAAATCAGCAGATCTACATTCTCCTAACACAATCACCAAGTACCTATATAGCCTTGCTAACCAATTTATTGCCTCTGAGCCACTATTTCATCGTTATTAAGGAGAGAAGATTGGAATAGATATTCCGTGCAGTCCCTTTACATTATTAAGTTCAATCAATTCACTCCTTTTGAGGCTTAATTACTTTTATTTCTTTTCAAATATAAGAATCATAAATGACATGGATCCATTTACATATACTCATCTCTCCAACACTGATATATTTTCTTTTCCCATGCAAAAATAACTGAGTTTAGGATGATCCCAATCAAATTTATGCTCTGTCTGGGTTTATTACTAAACATCTCAAAATAATGTTATCAATTACAGTGATAAACATGAAGACCCAGGTTTACATAACCTTTCTGGCTAGTAGCAAAAATAAGAATTCCAACTTGAAAGAAATACAAGCACTCTAATAGAAAATTCACTCCAGAAATTAGAAACATATCCTCAAATTGGCAAGAACTTGATGCTCAAAACTACTCCTCTCCCTACAACCCCCAATCACCTTCTATCTAACAATACAGACACTTAAATCAAATACTAACTTTATTCTTACATATTTCTGTTCTGTTCTACACATCAAAAATTTCTAATGTTTGACATCCTAATCACATATTCTTTTAATGCTAATACCAACATCAAAAGAATATCTTGGTGCTCCATTAAGCCCCCACATATAATTCACTAAAAATATCTGTGCACATTGTTTGGAATTGATGTAAGATTTTAAAGTCTATTAATGAGTCTCTTTTCAATTGCACACATCAACACCTCACATTAAGACTTGGTTGACTTTGTAAATGCATTTATTCTCAGAGAGAAGTCTCTTGAATGATATCAAGACATTTCTGATGACTAAAGTCCTAATAGGATCTTCTTATAAGGAAGTTTTAGCTCTGAGCAAACATTGACCTGGATCATAGTAATTTTCCCAAGTAGTAAGTAGCATGGCAAATGAAGTGTTTAGGAAAACTAATGACGAAGAATATCACAAAGAATTAAGATAGGAATTGGGAATATGAAGGACAGAAGAGAATAGATAATGTGCTATTGGTGACAAGCTAGAAAGACAGTAAAAATTAAAATAATTTATTAATTAAGAGAACTAACAAGGGAAGAATTGATAGGCCTTAGTGATTAGTAAAAGAGGAATGTAGGAGAAGGATAAGTACATCCACAGACAAAACATCTTGTTCATCTTTCTTATAAATATTTTATGGAGGAGAGAAGTCCCTCAGTATGTTTTAGTAGTGACTTATTTTTCACATTTAGAATTTTATTTTGTTTTATGCCTTAGTTCCCCTATCTCACCCAGGGTGGAAATTCAGCAGCTACTCACAGGCTCAATGCTACTTTGATTATCATTATCAGCTTTGACCAGTCTTTTTTTTTTCTTTTGACCTGAGATGCTTCACCCATCCTTAAGCAATCTTGTTCCCGTTACTGCTGGATGCTTATTACATTAGTGCCCAACTTAGTGACAACTTAAAGAAGCAGCAATACACATTTCTCTCATATCTAAAGATCAGGTTTGACATAGAAACAGGCTTGATTGCTGAGGTTTAAAGAAAGAAGCCTTTTCACAGATATTTCTTCCATTTAATAAGATGCCACAAAATTTGCTGGCATGGAGCATACTGTAGCAGTCTGAGACAGGAAGGTAGGTAGGCATTTGTATCTTTGGTCTGACACTGACAGGTGATTTTGGACAAGTTGTTTAATAACTCTCAAACTCAGTTTCTTCATGAATGGAATGGAGATAATAATACCTACAATACCTACCTCATATGGAGTGTTGTGAGGATCAAATGATAAAGTATATTCCAAACACTTTGCAAAACTGAAGAAGTTTGAATAATGTTAGCTGTTATTATTACCATATGTTTCTGGATTTTAGGCATTTGTTCATATATGGACACTAAATGGCATTTTCCTGAGAAATCTCCCCCAATCCCATCTACAATTAAAATTCCTAATACATAAACATATTATATTATAACCTTCCATACTAAAGCTCCCTTCATATATGCATTGTCTTCTCTTATTAAAATGTAAACTTTTGAACAGATTGACTCTCATCTTTTGTTTGTAATCCTAGTGCTTAGCACAGTGTCTACTACAGAGTAAATGTTTATTAAATTGTAGGTATTTTGTTTATCTCTTAAATACTTTTATGTTGTGTTTATATATTTTAGTGTTTATGATTAAATTTGTATAGTTCTCAATATAAAATTATAAGGGGTCCTGGATTGGTATACCCCATTTCATAGTGAAAGCATTATAGATGTAAAGTGATAACAATCATAAGCTTATGACTTTCCAGGGTTTCAGGCTATTCTTAATTTGAAATTTAAATTTGGTGTACTAAGTGCATTGTAAAACATGGGTGGGTCATTCTCTTCACCCTGTTGAAATGATTGGGGAAATGTGTCCATCTTTTAATGATGTCTTCCCTCGGCATCAAGTGGTGCTGGCTCAGCTATTAAAACTTATTAAGATGCATAAGATGAACTGTGGGTAAAGGAGACACCCTATTCTTATAGCTGAGACTGGCAAAGGCAATGTAGACTTGAATGTTAGAATAGTTCTCCCACCCCAGAAATCAATTACAGTTTTAAGGAATTATTTCTAATCTGAGAAGTCCAAATTTGTGTGATTCCAACCTGATACACATCGTGCTTTCTTAAACTTTCTGAACTCTTTGCTATATATGTTAGGGAACATTTGTTTTACTTCCATATTTCAAGGTAATATGACTTGCATAATATGGATACTAACTCCTGAAAGTTCTTCCATACCTGAAAAGATGGTCTTCAAGAGTTATCAAGTCTGAAAATTTCATCACCCTGTAGCAAATTCAGGGCAAGTAGACGGCATAGTGCATAAAGTACTGAGGTTGGAATCAGACTCATCTCTGTATGTTCAAACCTGACCTCAGACACAATAGCTGTGTAATCTCAGGCAAGCCACTTAACCCAATTTCCTTCAGTTTCCTCATCTGTAAAATAAGCTGGAGAAATAAATAGCAAATCATTCCAGCATTTTTTCTAGGAAATCCCCAAATGGAATCGTGAAGATTTAGACCCAACTAAAATGACTCAACAACAATAAAAAATGATTAATCTTTGGCTATGTGACAGGCTGATTTTGTTAGCAATAATCCATTGCTAGTTTGGTAGCTAAATAATGAGTCCATCCTAATGTGAGAGGACCTTGTAGAACATAAATTCCTTTTGAAATACCCTTTGAAAAATCTCCACATTAAGAAGGTAATAAAATAGGACTTTTTAGAGGTCATATGTGCTAGCACTTTATTTATTTGTTTTTATCTCAGTAATATTGAGTTTTGTTGTGATAAGAAAAATACAAACAAGAAGTCCCAGCATTTGACTAATTTTTTTCCCTTTATATTGTGAACTAGAGCATTCTAATGAGCACTTTAGAATTATGCCTAAAAGATTATAACTGTCCATATCCATTGACCTTACTAGGATATATGGACCCCAAAGGATCAAAGAAAAAGGAAACAGACTCGTATGTATGTATAAAATATTATAGTAGACATTTTTTAGTGGTGGCAAAGGATTGGAAACTGAGAAGATATTCATCAGTTGAGGAATAGTTGAACAAGTTGTAGAATATGATTTGTGTAATTCTATTATGCTTTAAAAATAATGAAGGTAATGGTCTCATAAAAAACAGTGAAAATTTAGATGAGCTGTTACAAAGAAATGTGACAAGAATTAGGAGAACATTTCACAGAGTAACAGCAATAATATAATAATAACAAACTATGGAAAAACTTACCTCCAATAATTCATAAGAATTCCAAAGTACTTGTGATGAAAAATGCTATCTCCCTCCAGGCAGAGTACCAATGATCTCTGAGTATGGAATGGAAATAGGTGGTACAGTGGATAGAGCACTGGGCTTAGAATCTTCTCAAGTACAATTAGGCCCTCAGACATTTACTAACTGTTTGATCCTGGGCAAGATACTTAACTCTGTTTGTCTCAGTTTCCTCATCTGCAAAATAAACTAGAGAAGGAAAAAGCAAATTATCCAGTATCTTTGCCAAGAAAATCCAAGATGGAGTCACAAAGGATTAGGCAAAACTGAAAACAATTATATAACTACAATGTAAAAATACGTTTTACATGATTTCATATGTATAATGAATATTGCATTTCTAATCCTCTCAGTGGGTGGAAGGAGGGAGAAAATTTGGGAATGAAAATAAAAATAACAACAACAAAAAAACCCTTCTTCCTTTTGGGTTTATCTGAAAATTGTCTATAAAGTCTTAAATTGTGAAAACAAAAAAAATATTATCTCAGTTGTTTATGGGAAAATAACAAAAAGTAATAAATATGAAGAAAAATAAATCATTTCCATATGTATGTATATATGTATGCATATATATGTATATATATGTATGTTTTATGTCTGTTACTTTTTTTTTTTTGCTTTTTGCTGAGGCAATTGGGGTTAAGTGACTTTTCCAGGGTCACACAGCTAGGAAATGTTAAGTATCTGAGACCAGGTCCTCCTGGCTTCAGGGCTGGCGCTCTATCCACTGCGCCACCTAGCTGCCCCTCTAAGTTACTTCTTAATAGTAACAAGGGAATGTCCTTTCGACCTCTTCTCAAATGAAAAAACAAAGAACCTTTGAGGAAGGAATTTATAATTTTTACTTGAGATTTTTACATATGGATATAACTCTATTTTGAGGAAAACTTGTTTGGCAAGGTAGAAAATATATAATAGATAAAAACTACAAATTTTGGAGCAAGGCAATCTCAGTTTTCAGTACAGATATATAAATGCACATATGCTTATATATTCTTCAGTAAGCAGGATTGATTCTTTATTTTCATGAAGCAAGGATATACAAAAATCCTAAATAATTAAAATATCCTTGTATATATTACAGAATGCATTGCAGAAATCACAGTCGAGTTTCTGTAGATGGCAGCTACAGAATCATTTGAATCATAGAGGTAGCAGAATAGCAGAAGCAAAAGATTTCTTAGACTACCCCAAGGAGCTA
Organism: Myrmecobius fasciatus; assembly: GCA_023553655.1. Taxonomy (NCBI): domain Eukaryota; kingdom Metazoa; phylum Chordata; class Mammalia; order Dasyuromorphia; family Myrmecobiidae; genus Myrmecobius; species Myrmecobius fasciatus. The sequence goes on from JAJPUD010001343.1 coordinate 230,128, forward strand.
TGGCAAATTGACCCAAAAAACAGTGAGGTATAGTTAGTTGCCAAATGAGAGAGTCATGAGGACTCAGGTGGGAGAAGTTTTTAAGCCACAGAAAACACAGAAAGTGTAAAACTTACCTCGCCCCATAGCTTATGTTTCCTAGGGATTTGCTCATAAAGCAGGCAGTAAACCCTTTTTAATAGAGGCCACATCTATAAGAAATTTGCATACTGAAAGCTGGGCAAAGCGTTTCATGATTCATCTCTGTTTTTACTTTGCCATTATTTTCAAAATAAATATTTTACTATTTTAACCTTCTTAACTTGACTTCTAGTAGATTATGCAAACAAGGACCCAAGAAATGTACTGATATATATCCCTAGTTAACCCACTAATATAAGGGAAATCCAGAGTGAATAGAATGCATGATTTATAATTTAAAACTATACTTATGCTTCCAGAATGTTTTTGTTTTCCAAAAATTTTATTTTCTGCCTCAATTTTAGCTCCTGTGCTGTAGAGACAGGTTGCTGAATGAAAGGCAGGAGCTTTATGTAGGAAATAAAAAGTATTTCTAGAACTGTGCATCTGACTCTATCTTCAGAGCAACTATTAAATCTAGTATCTAAATCTTAGTTTCGAGGTTACATTTTGGGTGCTTGCTTCTGTAGCCCATGGGTACTCTACATTGAATATTTTATCTTGGGGAATAAAAGGACATCAAAAGTTAGTCACAAATCACAGGGAACCCCAACTATAGAGATAAGGAGACCACCATTAACAATGGGAAGTCTCAAACGAAGCTCTAACAATTGCTGATGCTATATACAAAGTCCTCCAATCCTAATGAAATTTGTAAATGGAAAGAGAAATAGTATATTTTTCAACATATAAAGAAGGAAAATGAACAGAAAATTCTTAAAATAAATATCAACTTGATTGATCCTTAATTAAAGTAAAATACATCGCATTCTAATTCTATATTCAAAGGTAATTGTATCTCTTTAAATGTCTTATCTAGTTAGGTGGATCATAGAGATTCCTGAACTTATCCAACCTGTTTTCAGGTCTCTTTCCTATGTATTATTTTCTTTGTCATGTTCACTTTGGGTGTATGTTAGAAATAGTGTATTGAGTAGGTATCTCCATTTCTATGAGCAGGTCAATTTCTTTCAAGTATCTTGTGTCTCTTAAGCCAAGTATTAAGAATTATGATCCTTACTTTCATATTCTGATGGATGCTTGGGACATTTCTACCCTCCAATTAGAATTAAAATTCTTTACACTCTTGTCTGATTACTACATATAACAGTGCAGTGGGTGATCTGATATTTAACTACTGAACCTACTTTGATTACTTGGGGAGGTTTTGTATAAGGCCTGCTCCTATGGAGTCTGAAAGTTATGACATTTCACGTGAATATATTTTTTGATTCAGGGAATCTTAATATTATATTTCAAAATATGGATAAATTTGTATAGCTGGATAGATATAGATATAGATATTAGCAACATCATAAATGAAACATTGTTATATGTCACAGGTATATATTGTATTTAATATGTTGAAATTATATAATGTATTAATATTATTAATGTTTGGTTTCTTTTAATATTTTCACTGTTGGAAGTATGAACTGAAGTTTAGGTATTTAAAATTTAATGGAAAATATAAACAATAAACATATTCATATATCATTTACATAGGCAAATATCACCTGTGGGAATTGGTAACAGAAGGAAAATTCACCCCTTAAAGTCTTGGATTCACTCTTTACAGATATAAAAATTTCCAAAGATGAAAATATAAATATGGAGTTATCTAGATAACCATTTGTATATCACCAGTGACATGTAAGAATAGTACAAGTTTGATGATTAGGGAGGAGCAGCATAGAATAATTTTTTTGCCCATTATTTTTGCTTCTATCCATCATTGCCATAGTTGAAGACATATCCATTAATACTCTGCTGTCCTTCAATTCTGGTTATTTCTATGAATCCTCTCCTCTTTTCTTGACTAGCTCAATAGCAGTAGAGTAGGATTAGTTAATGTCTTATGTACTAGACCCCTTTGATAGCCAAGCGAAGATTATGAGCCACTTTTCACAATATTTATTGCCTTTATTAATAATCATAAGAAATTCCAAATTTCAATTAGAGGTTAGTAAAAAAGTAAAGATGTAATTTCTCATTAAATGAACAGATTCAAAAACCCCTAGTTCCTGAGCCTCTCAACATCAAGAATTATAAACGGAAATACATATATATGTAAATATATGCATACATACACACAACATATATATGTGTATGTATATGTATGTGTATGTATAGAGATAGATATTCTTAAGGAACTTGATAGTATTATGTAAGGAAATGGTAGAAAATATATAACATTATGATTACAAAAAAAAATTTAGTATAGAGTAGGGCTTCTTACACTTTATTCACTCATACCTCCTTTTCAACTGAGAAATTTTTTACAACCCCAGGGATATAGGTATATAAAATAGGTATATAAATCAAATGTTTATCAATAATAAATCACACAAGTTTGTAATGCACAGTTTAAGAAGCTTTGCTATAGAGAAATTTGGAACTATGCCCAAAGGGCCATAAAACTATATGTAACCTTTGACCAAGCAAAACCACTACTAGGTCTGTATCCCAAAGATATATTTTTTTTTAAAAGGAAAAAGGACCTATATAAATACAAAAATATTTACAGCTATTCAGTAGTGGCTGAGAATTAGAACGGAGGGGATATTCATCAATTAGGGGATAGCTATACAAGTTATAAATAATTGTGAGACAATATAGGAAGCAGGAGAACATTGTATACAAGATGATAATATTGTATGATGATTAATTATGAATGACTTAGCAATTTTCAGCAATGCATTAATCCAAGACAATTCTGAAAAACTTCTAATGAAAAATATTATCCATCTTCAGGGAAATAATTGATAGAATCTAAATGCAGATCAAAGCATATTTTCTTTTCTTTATTTTTTCCTGTATATTTTGTCTGCATTTTCCTTTACAACATGACTAACACAGAAATATGTTTAGCATGACTGTGCATGTATAATCTACATGAAATAACTTATCTTCCCAATTGGTGAGAGGCAAGCAGAAGGAAGAAAATTTGGAAATCAGAAATATGAACAGACAATTTTCAGACGAAGAAATTAAAACCATTTTTAGTCATATGAAAAAATGCTCTAAATCACTATTCATTAAGATAACTCTGAGATAACACTACACATCTATCAGATTGACTAAGAAGGCAGAAAAATATAATGACAAATGTTAGAGAGGATCTCAGAAAACTAAGGCACTGGTGCATTGTTGGTGGAATTGTAAATGGATCTAACTGTTCTGGAGAGCAATTTGGAACTATGCTCAAAAAATGATCAAACTGTGCATACCCTTTGACCCAGCAGTGTCCCTATTGGGCTTATATCCCAAAGAGATCTTAAAGGAGGGAAAGGGACCCACATGTGCAAAAATGCTTGTGACAGTCCTTTTTGTAGTTGCTAGAAAAGAATGGATGCCCATCAATTGGAGAGTGGCTGAATAAATTATGGTATATGAATGTTATGGAATATTATTGTTCTGTAAGAAACGACCAGCAGGACGATTTCAGAGAGGCCTGAGAGACTTGCATGAACTGATGCTAAGTGAAATGAGCAGAACCAGAAGATCATTGTACACGGCAACAAGATTATACAATGATCAATTTTGATGGACGTGGATCTCTTCAAGAATGAGATGATTCAGACCAGTTCCAAAGTCTTGTGAAGAAAAGAACCATCTACACCCAGAGAGAGGACTTTGGGAACTGAGTCATATTCTCACTCTTTTTGTTGTTGGTTGCTTGCATTTTATTTTCTTCATTATTTTTTTTTTTGGCTTGATTTGTACAACAAATTTCTTGTACAACAAAATTTCTTGTTTTTTCTTGTACAACAAAATAATAGTATAAATATGTATGCATAGATTGGATTTAACATATATTTCTGCCAAGTTTAACATATATTGAACTACTTGCCATCTTGGGGAGGGGGGGTTGGGAAAAAAGGTGGGGAAAACTGGAATAAAAGGTTTTGCAAATGCTAATGTTGCAGAATTATCCATGCATATGTTTTAAAAAATGAAAAAGATTTATTAAAAAATAAAATAAAATTTCAACAGAACAAAAAAAATCCTTTAAAATGTTAGAATTGTGTTAGCATGAAATTGAGTAAAATTAAAATATTAAATTAAAAAAAGAAGAAAAATTAAAATCTACCTATAATTAGGCAGACCTGATCAAGTAGCCAGGAAAAAAAGTGCTATAAAATATCTTTAAAAACCAACTAATAGGGGCAGCTAGGTGGCACAGTGGATAGAGTACCAGCCCTGAAGTCAGGAAGTCCTGAGTTCAAATCTGGCCTCAGACACTTAACACATCCTAGTTGTGTGATCCTGGGCAAGTCACTTAACCCCAATTGCCTCAGCAAAAAAGCAAAAAAAAAAAAAAAAAAAAAACCTAATAAATGTTGGAGGGCATATGGGAAAACTGGGACACTAATGCATTTTTGGTAGAATCCTGAAATCATTAAACCACTCTGGAGAGCAATTGGGAACTATGCTCAAAGGGCTATAAAACTGTGCATATCCCTTGATCCAGCAGTGCTACTATTAAACCTGTATCCCAAGGAAATCATAAAGGAGGGAAAAGGACCCACATGTGCAAAAATGTTTGTAGCAGCTCTTTTTGTGATGGCAAAGAATTGGAAAATGAATAGATACCCATCAATTGGGGAATGCCTGAATAAGTTAAGGTATAGAAAAGTAATGGAATATTAATGTTCTATAAAAATGATAAACAAGCTGATTTTAGAAAGGCCTGAAACAATTTACACAGATGCTGAGCAAAACAAGCAGAACCAGGAATATATTGTACACAGTAACAGCAAGATTGTGTGATGATCAACTATGAAAGACTTGGTTCTTTTCTGCAGTTCAAGGCAATTGATCCAAGGCAATCCCAATAAATTTTGGATAAAAAATGCCATCGACATCCAGAGAGAATTATGGAGACTGAATGTAAACCAACACATGCTATGTTGGCTATTCCCCCCTTTTTCTTCCATTTTTTTCTCTTGTGATTTTTCCTTTTCATTGTGATTTTTCTCTCCCAACATGAATCACAAAGAAATATGTATTCAAATAAAAAGAAAATCAACTACTAAATTAGGCTCAGACTGAAGCATAGTGAGGAGAAACTATTGCACAAATCATCTGCTTTATAACATTGGTTCACTGAAAATTAAGAACAATTTTTATTTCAACAAATGTCATCATTCCACATTATTTATAATCTCCAAATGAATTACTTTTTACTTCAAAGATTGATACTCCCCAAACCAAGAAAATTTTGATGCAAATATTTTGTTGAAATTATTGGTGATGCACTTTAAATCCACACTGCCAATTCTCTCTGTTGTCATGATAGCTCCTCATGGAATAGTGACTGACAGTCTCTTTCAAACAGGATGAGAATGATTGCATGGTCATGCTGGGAAGTACATAAACAAAGAAAACTGTATAACAAGGCTGCAGATTCCTTTTCACGTTCACTCTGCATTGAAACGCAGAGAAGTATATTGTATTTTATATTCTCTTCTAATTAGTGTGATATATAGTAAATAAATGTAAGGACCCCTGAATTGTTGCTTTCAAGCTTTTTCTCTAGAATGTCTTCTAAGACTTTCTGTTGGGTTTTAGTTTTGGAAATTTGCCATGAGGTTGTAGATCACACAATACAGTTAGCAGAGAGTAGATGCTAGTACTCTAATGCTTCTGTAGTTCTCCCATCTCACTGATATGGAGGCAAATACCCTTACAAAAGATAAAGACTACAACCCATCCATGGCTACCTATTTTAAGAAACTTTAGCCCATGTTCTCCCGTAAATTAACCATAAATGATCCATGTAACATATTATCTGCCTTCCTTTTAATTTTATTGTTCATGGAAAAGCTGCAAAAGAAGCACATGGACATGATGCATATTAGATTGCAACCAACTAAATCTATTACAAAACTCCAGCTTCTAGTTACAAAATCCAATACCCAGAATCCCTCTAGAAGACATTCCAAGCAAAACAATGTTTAAAATAAACAAAGAAAATTAAGATGCATTTCATCAATGGGCAGTTTCAAAACATAATGCAACCACTTCTCACCATGCAGTCCATGAGACTGATATCTTAAATATTTATTTTCTAGTCATTGTCATTGCAAAAAGCCATTCTGTTTCCTCCCAATGCCATAAATTTGATTTTAAACAGAATAAGAACCTTTTAGCAAGAAAATTTCAAATCTATCTGTTTATGTCGGAAATTAAAACCACTAGGATTGAAAGGAAGGAAAAAAAATAACCAAAGGGGTTTTCAAAAATTTAAAACTCCATCATGCATAAATGGAGCTCATCAAAGAAAGTAATTTCCCTGCAGAAAACACTCCATCTTTTGTTTTATGTAAGTTATCAACATGAATATTTTATTTTCAATGAAACTGTCTTTTCCCCTCTGTGTTTCATGGCTTTTGCTTAGTGTCTAGAGTAAATAGGCTTCCCTCCCTTCCACCTCACTCTATTATTCAAGTCAGCTGCAATGAAATACTTTCTTTGCCATAGTATGGCAATTAACAACTCAGCTTTGCTAATGTATCTGAGTTTAAAAAACCTTTGCTCTTTCTTCATCTGAAAGCACAGGCCCCTGAAACTTACCCTAGATAAGCAAGAAGTTATTTTTAAAAAGCTCAAGAATCTTCTCAGGCTCCCTATTGCCTCTTGCTTTAAAATGCAAAGTTTTGTCACTTTTACAATCCTTCACAATGCAGAACTGGTCAAAGTTTTTAAATCCTTTTCACATTATAATCCTGACAAAGTGAGATTCCTTTCCTCTGTACATAACATTCTGTCTCTTACCTCTATTTCTTTTCCATAGACTGACTGCTCTTCTTATATCTAGAATACTGTCTCTCCTTACTTCCTCTATTAAAATCTCTAGCTTAATTTAAAAACCAAGTTGTCACAAAAGGCTTTTCTCCCCTTCTGTCACTCCTCTCATTTTCCTTAAGGGCTAAGAGAATTTTATTTTTGTCTTTTAATTCTTAGAATCAATCAGGCTCAGTTCCTGGCATGTAGTGGGATCTTAGTAAGTGTTAATTGACTTTAAAAAAATTGACACTTTACTTCAAGTTAACTATAATATGTAAAAGACCTCTATCTCAAAACAATGCTCCAAATTTCTTTAACTTTGGGTTTGATTAATTTGAGAACTTGATACCAATAAAGGAACAGTGATTATTGATATGGATAGTAGAAATACTGATATCAATCATGCTCCCTCCATATGATATGTACTATATTTATTTATGTTTGTCTATAAATCCTTCATGTTTTTTTTATCCATTCAACAGAAGGACTTCTTTTGGTTCTTTGATTATATCTAGGATACCAATATACCATGCTGACTGTCCACCTATTATCTCCTAATCTTGATACATGATAAAATCAATTATTTATATGATACTGTAATAAATAGTAACATGATTCTACCAATTTACATCCAACATTAACTTGCCATTACCCTTTGGGTTATTGCCATTTTTTGTAATTTTTGAGTTCATGTATTCCTTTATACACAACATCATAGTCTCAAAGGGAGAATATTTTTTGTTAAAGAAAAAGCATCTTGTTAAAATTCCTTGGTAGCACTTAGCAATTTGGGGTCTATGACAGGTTGATGTGACTTTCTAAATGTAATTCACTCTTATCTTCTTATCTCACTCAATTTTTGTTTCAGATATGATATCTGTGATGTATGTATCAACAGATTAACTCAGTTCATTCAATTGTATGTCATAATCTGAATAAATACACTTTTTTTCTTTCATGTTTTCCCTCAGTTTGTATAAATATTTATTAGATATTCCAGGAAAATCTGAGTGACCATTTATTAGTAATTTTGTATGTGAAATGCTTGTTCTGGTACAGGACATGATAAATGACATGCAAAGTTCTAATATTCTATGATTCGGCATGTTATTGTCTATTCTCATCTCCAATTTATATCTCTTAAAGCTTATTTTTTAATAAATTTAATCCATGAATATGTAAAACCATGCAATCATGACATGTTCATGCAATCAGACAGAGACAGAGACAGAAAAAAGAGAGAGACAGAGAGAGAGAGAAAGAAGAAGGGAGGAGGGAAGGAGAGAGAAAAAGAGAAAGGAAGGAAAGAAGGGAAGGAGGAAGGAAGGAAGGAAGGAAGGAAG
>JAJPUD010001343.1:238542-282246 GCA_023553655.1 Myrmecobius fasciatus
GAAGGAAAGAAGGAAGGAAGGAAGGAAGGAAGGAAGGAAGGAAGGAAGGAAGGAATAAGTGGCATAAATAGCAAATTAACTGTTTCCTACTTTCCATACATTTGAAAAAAAATACTAACTTTTTTGCATGATGCAAAAAAATTAAGTTTTATATCATCCCTAACCACATTCATCTAATCTTGATCCTATTTAAGTTTTTGATAGCCTTCTAATTGAATATAGATTGTGGTTTACTTTCTTTGTATTTTCAGTTCTTTCATCAAATTAAGCAGTTTTATAAGAGTTATCTTTATGTAGTTACACATAATCATTTCAAATTACCAACTCTTTTATCAGTTTGAAGAGGATATTAGTTCCATATTTTTCACAATTCTAGTTTAGGTTGATTCAAACCAATACAATGAGCATTTTGAAGTTTCTGCTATGGGCAAGATACTTTGTCCAATGCTGGAGAAAGAAGACCAACATGAAATAGTATTTCATTTCAAAAAGCTTGCATTCTACTAGGTAAGACATTAACAATCAAATCCCCACATAAGAAAGAACAACTAGCTTAAAATTCACTCACATAGCTAGAGGGTATGCAGACTTGATAGTAACATTTTAAAAATTACTCTCAAAATCACTGGTACTGATAGACCTGTCCCTAAACTCCCAGCAGAAAAATTCTTTCCAGAAAGCTAAAATAAAATGAGAGACCATTCTAATCTCCTGTTTTAAAAATAACATGATTACTTATAACCAAAAGGATGAAAACCTAAAAAACAATAAATGGGAAAACATCAATCACAGCTGGAGTTTTATATTAGCTTGCTTTTAAAGACAGACCTATGAATAGGGCAAATTGGCAGTGATCATAAACTCTGGCAAGACTAAGTTCGTGACAAATATGATTTTTCTAGTCCCTGGTTTCAGTGTGGTACTACCCTTTAAAAAAGAGTCCATCAATCAATGTTGTTGCCTATGTTACAACTTTAAAAATAGCAAAAGTCTTAACATTATTCTCATCCATAGAATGCTATGCTAATATCCAAAAGCTCATATTCAAGGCAATAGAGTTTAACTTTCTTTTTTTTAAATTATAGCTTTTTATTTTCAAAATATATACTTGAATTATTTTCGACATTCATCCCTACAAAACTGTGTTCTAATTGTTTTCCCTCCCTTTCCCCATCCCTTTCCCCTTGTCGGCAAGTAATACAATATATATTAAACATGTGTAATTCCTCTATACATTTTTACACAAATAGCATGCTACACAAGAAAAATCAGATCCAAAAGGTAAAAAAAAGAGAAAGAAAACAAAATGCAAACAAACAACAACAACCAAGTAGAAATACTATGTTTTGATCCACCCTCAGTCCCCATGGCCCATTCTGGGCCCATCTCTTGGATGCAGGTAACTCTCTCCATCATAAGACCTTTGGAACTGGCCTGCATCATCTCATTGCTGATGAGAACCACATCCATCAGAATTGATCATTGTATAATCTTGTTGTTGCTGTGTACAATGATCTCCTGGTTTTGCTCATTTCACTTAGCCTCAGTTCATGTAAGTTAGAGTTTAACTTTCAAACAAAGTTGGTCATCTTCCTGTCCATTATGTGACAATTCCAGGAAGAAGGGAGGGTGGTGCAGAATAACATGATTATACACTTTCACTACTGTTTTATACTGATGACCTTGTTTATTATGGTGTTAAATAAAGAAAATTTCTTTCCCTTCCCACCCAAGGGCTAATGAGAGGAAACAATTATATACGGAACTAGTATATTTCCTAATTTCTTCATACAAGGATTCTATAATTTAAGAACATAAAGCCATACCATCCCTAAGACTCAGATACCATTTGAACACTGGAAACATGTCACCATTGTAAACCTAATGTTGTTCAATCTAAGAAGGGTAACTTATAGGAAACATGGAAAAAATTCCAATAGTTTCTTAAGAGATTTATAACATTTTATTGGAGCTATGAAAGGCACTCCAAATTAATTATGAGAACCTCTCAGTAACAAGTTTAATTTAAATAAATAGGTTTTAGGCAGTTAAAGTATTCTAACTAAAGAATGAAAACATCTTTAAACCAATGGCATTAATGTCATTTCTTATCTGAACACATTTCATTAGGATGATGTAAATTTCAGCAAATGAATTGACAGTGATAGCAAGTCATCAGACATAAGAGTTTTAAAGATATCTTGCTTAATTAGCTCAGTTCTCATACAGGCTACTAATAAGCTGCTTAGGAGCATCTTAAGTTCAGAGACACAGCCAAAACAATTTCAAGGAAAAAACAAATTCTCTCCTTCCCCCACCCCATTAAGTTAACGGGGTTAGCAATGACTTGTGAATTTGGGGAAATATCCCAAATTTCTTTCTCATGCCTCATCAAAAATCCTAAAGCATTCAAATAAACCCTTTAGTGTCTTCCTTAATCCTGTACCTAGGAACATATTCTGTTATTAGATTTCTCTCTACTCACTGAATTGTTATAATCAAACCATATCATTCTTTTAAAATATGAATATCTCCATAAATAAAATATGTGATCTATTTTTTGCCTTTTCTTTTCAGTTTTGATATTCTTCCATCTGTGGAGAGAATTCCAGGAATATAAACTCTTGCTATTTATGCCAATGAACAATTTCTCTCTAACTGATCATTTAACAGAGTTTCCTGAGACATTGACAGATTATATGATGTGCTATTAGTCACTCAGCTATTATGGGTCAGCAGTAGGATTTGAACCCACTGTATTTGACCTAATATTGTTAGCTACATTTAGAAGGGGCAAAATAGTAAAATTTTCCTTCATCTGATATTGATATAAATTTAAAGAAAGAGAAAGGTAAACAAAATCTTTTGAACATGCATAATGTGGATTTGATAGATAGTTAAAAATGAGGACAATAAATGGCATCATCGTGCTCTTTTAATATTCAAATTCACAGAATTCAAATATTTGGAAATGAAGGGAATAATTTTCAACAATTCTGTTGTTTTTTAAACCCCTGAAACAGCATAATTTCACTCATCTAGCTTATCAGTAAAAGAATTAAACATTATTCGTAATCATTGAAGAGTTGTCCACATTAAGGAGATGAGCACATTGGAATTGCAATCTGATGTTGGTTCCAATTTTCTATTTTTTAGAAGCACTAATGGCATTTTGCAAACTGAGCAAACTTGAATTAGATTTAAGGGATATTATTCATTTAGCCATCAATAATAATAGCTATCATTTACTTAGCACAAAGGACATAAAGATGAAAGAAAAAAATGAGTCCCCAGACTAAAGGAACTTACATTCCATTTGAGGAAACCCTATTGACACGGAAGTACTAAACAATTTGAGGAAGGTGGAACACAAACCTTATTCAAAGGTATGGGTTGGGTAGATCTAGAAAATGTTCCTGCAACTTGGTTGGCAGCTTAAAGGAAGTTAATGAAAATTTTTAAATTAATAAAAGTGTCTAAGAATTGAAAGTGAGCAATAGCATTTCAGAGTTACACATTCCTGTCAGTTTTGCAGAGGCACAGAAGAGGGAAATTGGAACATGTGGGGAGAAAATGCAGCTAATGATATTAGGTCAAATACAGTGGGTGCAAGTCCAATTGCTGATAAAAAGCTGTGTGACTAATAGCACATCGTATATTCTGTCAGTATCACATTTGGTGGGATATAAGCATTAAATTATTTATAATGAATGACTTACTATAACTCTTTCTGAAAAATGTTATAATACAGTTATAATATTATAATATATATAATGTGTAATATTATGTTATAATATTAACTAGGAACTATCTCCAGCATTACCAACCTGCCTCTCCACATAAATATGGACACAAAAATACAGACACTAATGCAGGCATGAATCCACATAGAAGTGTGGGATTTTCCCCACTTTTTTCTCCTTTACAAACTTGAATTTAAAAAAAATGTATATTGAAAAACATGAAAGAGAATAAGAGCCTTTTTAAGTTCTGTATATACATCTTTATGAGGACATCCCTTTTTTATTGATATTCACTGATATAAAACACAAAAAGTGGGACACCAATATCCATACAATGTTAAAAACCTTAGAGAATGGGTTCTGGAACATTGATTGGGGCCCAGCAGGTAATAAATGTGAAGATGTGGGAAAGGATCCCTTTGGATAAGAAAACATATGTGAACTGGGAATCCACAAACCACATTGATGCAATCACATATCCATCAAACCATTAAATATGAAAACTCTTCTAGGTGAACACACTTTTTTGTTGAAGTAAATCAAGAACAATTTTATATACATATGAAAATCATTTCCATATTTCTGAAATGCCGTGGGATGAGACTGAATATAATGAAGAGTTCCTTCCAACTTTAAGTCAACAGATGCTAAACTAAAACAAAGCTCTTCAATTATAGGGAGTACATATAGAGATAGAGGAATCTTTTGGATATAGGGATCCTTTGAATATATGCATACATACACACATATATCATCCATCACTGAAACATATATATTGTAACTGTCTCATGAGGATGTCAGTTACACCAGCTTCCATTAAAACAAAGGAAAAATTAGTCTCACCAAGAAAATATGCAAATAACAAGAAAGTCCAAATCTTCATTATTTCCTCAAAAAAAACTTCCATTAATGCAAATTTCTTCATTATAAGTGACCAACTTTTTCTTCTTTAAATTCTATTACTCAAAAAGTCATAGGCCTGAAAACTTTTTTTTAAAAAAATAACTGACCAGTGGAGCAGTTAGGTGGTGTTTGGACAGAGCACCAGTCCTGAAGTTAGGAGGACCTGGGTTCAAATGTGGTCTCAGACACTTAACATTCCCTAGCTTTGTGACGCTGGGCAAGTCACTTAACCCCAAATGCCTCAGCAAAAAAAGCAAAAAAAAAAAAAAAAAAAAAAAAAAAACTTACCAGAATAGCCCCTTTCTTATTTGGTATGGCTTATATAAATCAGAAGAAATATACTGCATCATTTTCTTTTATGCATAGAAAGATCTGAACATAAAAGAAATGGGTCAGCATCCTTCACTCATTCCTTCTTTTTCCAAACAAAATTTTTCACCACTATGTGTAATGAGAAAGTGAATAGCTATTCAGCAGGACAGGCAAACTCCCTGTGGTTGTTTTATGGAAGGATATGGGTAAAAATCACCCAGGTCAAGCAGGTATGAATGATTATGACTGATGCCACATTCTAAGGATTTGTTAAACTTGAGCATGATGACTTATAGTCACTGTAATTGATTGATAGCATTCTGAACATTAAAATAATACATTGATGATTTGGGGGCACCCAAGTAGTACAGTGGATCAAATACTGGGTCCAAGTCAAGAAAACTCATCTTTCTGATTTCAGTTGGTCCTATATACTAGCTGGGTAATCCTGGACAAGTCACTTAGGCTTCATCTGTGAAAGGAGTTGGGGAGGGAAATGGCAAACTGCTCCAGTATTTTTGTCAAGAAAATTTATGAAGAGTCAGATACAAAAAAGACCGAACAACATTACAACCAGCACACTCAATTTGAGGTTCCCATTCGTTTCTTTTTTTGTGCTTCAGGATGTGATGAGGAGACAGTGTAATCTACTGAATTAGCAGTCAGGAGTAACAGGTTTTAACACTAAATCTGTTTATCCTTCGCTTCATGACCTTATCTCCATGATTTTATTTCATCCTTAAAATAATATTTACATTTTAAAATAGATTAAAGTCTAAAGCATTTTGGGGGATACATAATTCAATTACAAATAGACCACTTTGCATTACTATCTAATGTAAGAGTTACCTTGTTTTGGCATTTATACTTACCTTTCAGAGTTATGCATCCTTCATGTATGGCTTTTACTAGTGATTTGGCATTGGCCCAATTTTATAGAGATTGATATTAATTAATTTGTATTTTCATGTGCTTCTATAACACCATCCACTGTGATAATCCACCAACTTGCCTTTGTAGTCATGGGTTGCATCCCCAGAGAACAGCTGCTACTCTCAGATTCTAGGGATTCCCTTTGGGGACACGTTTCTAATAATATATTATTCACCAGCTTTAGCAGTGTACTTCCCCTTGACAGATTGCTAGTAGACCCAATTATCTCTAAGCAAAGATATTTACTAAGTTGTTTTTGAAATAGTTAGCTACAAAATATTCCCTAAATAAGCCTAGTGTGCAATCTCCCACAACTATTTGGTGTCTAAGTGATAAGAAGTTATTATGGTAATGAGGAATATTTAAAGGGTATATATGGTCAATATAATTCATAATTCTAGTATCAAATATCCTCAGGTTCTTTCTCTCCTTTTGGAATCTTCATGAAACCCCACCATCTCAAAAAAAAAAATAAAATAAATCATCTCTCCAGGGGAGATTGCTTTACTGACTCCCAGAGTTCTTCCTTCACTGTAGTTTAATTCTCAAGTAGCAAATCAACTGTCTTTTAAGATCATGAAAGCCAAGTCAGCTGTGTGTGGCTTCTATATGTGGAAGTAAGAGGGACTTTTATTTACCACCCTTCTTCAAAAAGATAAAGAAACAGAGAGGCCAAGAGAACCTATGACTTGTCCAAAGTCACAAAAGTAGCAAGTAGCATGGTCAAGATTCAGATGCAGATCCTTTTATTCCAAATCCAGCCTATTTCCATGGCATTTCTACTTTCTACTGTCAGGACACATTTCACAATTCTCTGGCTCCTATACCTTCCCAGCTTCTTTTTAAATGTTACTCAATCATCACTCCCAGATGTCCCAATTTAGTCATTATTTTCATCAATTTCCAGTCTTGCACATACCTAGTCCAAATTCACACAGTTTTATGTTTGTCCTACAAGTGCTTCCTAGGTTGATGCATTCTTGGCCCATACAAAATTTACTATATCTTAAATTGTAATGAGGCTTCTTTTTTGCACTCATTTTTTGGACTTTTTTCTTTTTATTCTACAGAGAAGAAGAAAAGTAGAGGATGTCACCCAAAAATAACTATCTCTTCCTCCCAAACAAGAATATGTTAAGATAATGTGGTAAGAATGAAGAGCAATCAATAGAGAACTCATTTCCTAGACTAGATTCCAAAGAAAATCAAGAAAAAGCATGAAAGGTAGAAGAGCCCAATGTCTTGTTTTGATATCCACCATATATTTTATAGGAGAACATGGACAAGATTCTAAAGAATAGGCAGGTATATAGGACTATGATCTAAGTCTTTGGAGGGAGTATTGACATTGATGAGATCAAAGACACTTAAGTTCCCTTTTTAGATATAATCTATATCAATTTCTAAAATAAAGGACCTCATTTTTCTCTACTACATCTTTTTTCACATATATGAAGATTGAATGCTTAAAAGAGACCCTGATAGGCATGAACAGAGTTGGATAAACATACATTCCTATGAGCCCTCCTGTGCTCTTTTTCTGGATCTGGATTGCTCCATCAGTCAGGGCTTTTTTTGATCCTGCCTTTGATCAGTATTTGTCTTCTAGCCTCCACAACAGAGGAGAAAATGGAAATAATAGTGAATCCATGAATATGGATCAGGCTACTTCAGTTTCCTCCACCAGAAAACGCAAAATGGACCTTCCATATGCTTAGGATTATTCCTGTGCCTTGCTGCCAACCTTATGTGTGTAATCCCACATTTGGTTCACTGACACTCTGTATCTCAGTTGAGTCAATGAGTCAGTAAACAATGAAAAATATGTTGAAGTATGCTGTCACTGGATGAGCAAATGTAAGTCAAGTAGAATTTCTAAAAAAAAAAAAAAAGCCAAGGAAAGATAAGTAAAATTAAAGAATGACTATGTGTGCCACACGCCCATGCCTAGGAGATCATGAGACAGGGGATAAAAGTGTTGCATTACAAGTATCTAGCAAAAATTCCAGATTTTCTAGTCCTAAAACAAAATGCACATAGGATTTAAAGAAGCAAAATTTTAAAATAATATATACTTCTAAAAGTATACATGGCCATATTATAACTTATTTGCAAATTTGTCTGTGGAGCCAGCAGTTATCATCCAGTAGCTCCAAGTTGTGGTTTAACACCTTCCTAAACCATTTCACACAGGCAGGTGTTTATTATGTACAATTTAAACAGATTGCTTAAGAAAAATATTCCAAAGCTTGGATCTCTATTCATTATGATCTCCATCATTATCAATATCATCAATTACAGAGAAGTTGCCCATCTCCATCAATGGGGATTCTTTCAACTCAGTGAATAAATTAAAAAACAACAACAATATTTATTTAAGTGCCTACAATGGGCCAGATTCTGTGATAAGCATTAGGTATTAAAAAAAAGACAAAAGTAAACCAGATTCTGCCCTTGAGAGGCTGATAATCCTTGGAGGAGTCAACATGTGCACAAATAAGTATATACAAAATAGAGGCAGAGTCAGGAGCTGTGATTTCATCCAGGTAGGGAACACTCTGGATTCCCTGCTTTCTGAGGTAAGACTGTCAGGTAGCTGCTCTGTAAAGGTGGAAATACCATAAATAGCTATTACTGACATATTTGTTCTTATGAGAATCAAAAGAATTAAAGCACCTTGAGTCAAGATGAGAATTTTATTTTTTGGACCAAAAATTGTGATGTGCTCGTGTGGATGTACAGGTGAGGAGAGCCTTTCCCGTAAACTCTTATTATTAATATTACTTGTCTGCAGAATCTATCACTATTCATGTCAAGAAGACAATCCTCTTCTATATAGATAGAAATTTAATTCAATGTGCAACATAAACATCTCTGCCATTCTGTAGCAATTTCTGCAGACAGATGTTTGTCCTGCAGAAGCCCTTTACCTGGAGGACTTTGGGACTCAATTCATATTCAAAGAAACGCAGGCATCTTTATGGACATCTAAATGTCGACGACTTGCCTGCAATTTTATTTAATTAAATACAGTCATTAAGGATTATGTTGCATAATGTTGAATATGTCAAATATTTCGGATTTGGGGGTACGATCGCTCCCCAAGTCCACATCCCAGTCAAAGGAAAGTAGATGGCAACATTGATTATAAAAAGCAGATTTCATAAACCTCTTACCCCTCTGGCCTCTGAGTTTGAGATACACCTCCACATGTACAAGCCCACTTGATTGCAGTGTTGTATTGCATAAAAAGATCGAATACAAAGAGTGAAGACAGGATCCCACTGCCATTATGGTAAAGTGAAATTACTAACTAGCTGTGTGTCCTTGTAAAATGTGCTTAACTCACTGACTTGCTGTGTTCAAAAAAATTACATTGAAAAGCCTATCACCCTGCTTTTATAACTACCTTAAAAAGTTTCCATGCTTAATCCCAGCCCCATTGGTTCAGTCTTAGCAAGATATTTATTGATACTAGTTATTAAGCAAGAGGGTTCCTTTTTATTTTAAAATGAGCCAATTATTTTCATTATCCATTTTGTACAGATAAGTTATTTGCAATGGGTATGGTGAGTTTAATGAACTCTAAATGCCAATTATAACCAACCAGTGAGAAAGTCTGAGTAATTAAACATTCATTCAAATGCTGTACGATTTCAGCAAAGGGACACAAGATCTAACTATCTAACAGTCAGAATCTTCATTGGGAAAAGTAGAAGCAGATGATAAAAACTAGTGCAGACTAATAAAAAGTTGCTTACATGAATTTTCTATTTTCTGTTAATTTAAAGGAAGATAAATCAAAAAATATAAGGAACTTCTGTAAAATTCAATCTATCATTTTATAGATTATGATATTGATAGGAAGATTAAGAGATTTATCCAAGTTCATAGAGGTAAGATTTGGACCCAAGCCCTTTGATTATAGAGGTATTTTTCTTTCCATTCTTATTTTAAAAAATTGGTGTAGTGACAAGCCTTAGAGGCTGAAAGGGAGAGTCTTTATTTGAATCTATTTTTAAAAATACATGTAAATCCTGTTTTGGCAGTGGCGTGCTGGTAAATGTTGAAGCAATTGATTATCTTAAATAATGAAAAAGCATGTATGAGATACTTTTAAGTGTAATATGCTATATCAACATTTTCTTTATCACTTTCTTAAGTTGAAACGATGAACAAAACAACAAGTTAAGTCTTGAATTGTAACATTTGCTGATTTCTGAGGCATAAAAGTAAATACTGAAAATTTCAGTCAACTCTTACAAGTAAAGCAAGTTAGCATCAGCATACCGGTTTTTGATTTCACAGCTACGTGATTTCTATCAGCATGAATATGGGGACTGAAAGTTATTCATAAGGCAGGAAACTTCATTTTTTGAAGTTCCCGAAAATCAGAACATTGAGCTACTTTATAACCTATTTTTCTATCTACTTGATTTTTCTTCCTCATGATGAAGACACTACATGAAACATAAGCAGATATCCTCTAGAATTAGAAAGAAATATGTTTATGGAATTTAAAATGTGTGTTTCAGAACTCATACTCCCGTCATCTGCAAGTTGTGTCTAGATTTTTTTCTCGACAGAAGAAATGAAGCTTTGATATAAAATTTCTCACTCTGAGGGTACCTTGTGGATATTTGTGGATATTTCTTTCTTCTTCTTCTTCTTCTCTCTCTTTTTTTTTTTTTTTTTTGCTGAGGCAACTGGGGTTAAGTTACTTGCCTAGGGTCACATAGCTAGGAAATGTAAAGTATCTGAGGCCAGATTTGAACTCAGGTCCTCCCGAGTTCAGGGCTGGTGCTCTAACCACTGTGCAACCTAGTTGCCCCTCTTCTTCTTTTTATTCCTTCTTCTTTTCTTCTTGGGAATGTTGTTTTGTGCCATGTAAGCCAGCAAAATCCTTTCATACTACTTTGGTGAGTACTATTCATTCTTCCACCTAACCATTCATGTCTATCTATATATCTCTTCTGAGCAGGCATATGTGTATACACACATAGGCATGTATGTGTATACACATATGCATATATATATATACATAAATATATGCATATGCTTATTTATATATATATATGTATATTTATATATATATATAAGCACTTGGATGGACATTTTCCCCATTGATTTAAACTTGCTTAGATTAGTGTCTTTTAACCTGTCATATTCCATGTCAGCTTTCCAGAAATAGATTTTATTGTTTTCTTTTTAGTAGTAACTTCTAAGTTTGATAAAGTAAAAAGAATTCATGAATTTTGACATAGAATCAAAAGACTTCAGTTTAAATCCTGTGTCTGTGACTCACTGATGAGAGTTAGGAAGCTCTACATTCAATTCCTCTCTCTAATATTTACTAGCTGTGTGATCCTGGGCAAATCACCAGTCCTATCTGTGTCTCAGTTTCCTAATCTGCAAAATGAAAATAATACTGTATACTGTACTTGGATCAAAGAATTTCTGTGAATCTTTTGAGACATGGGATTAGAACATTTTAAGGGAGAAGAACAAGTATTTATTAAACAACTATGTGCCCGACATTTTAATATTATATCATTTGAGCCTTATGACAATTTTATGTGGTAAATGCTATTGTGTTCTACATTTAACAGTCAAAGAAACTGAGGCAGATAGGTTAAATGACTTGCCCAGAGACACAGAGCTAATAAAAATCTGAGTCCATATTTGAATTCTGCTCTTCCTGACTACTCAAGGCCCAGTGCTCTGTCCATTGTGACTCCTCAGTAACAACATATTTTAAAGCATGCTAGAGAATGCATATATGATTTAAGACAAGTCCTTTAATTTCTTGTCTTGTGTATAAAATAGAGCAGGTGGACCAGAAGAAACCCTTCATGGATCCCTCTAGATTTAATTACCATGATCTGAAATTGTTGACAATTTAATAGTTAATAGAAACAGGTTTGCTTAGCTAAGAGGGAAAAAAAAAGATATTTAGAAAAATACAGTACAGGATTCAGTTGAGAGAAGTTTCCATGCCTTTGTGTTGGCCTTATGGGCCTGCCCTATAAAAATTTGAAGGTGTACAACAATAAATGCCTTCTTATGAATTAACTTTTGTACTTAGGCCCCCAAAGAAGCTGTCATGTTCTGAACCTTAGACCAATTAAGTCTCAAAAAACAGTTTCATTACCTTTTAAAGAATAACTTGGTGTTGCTAAAACTCTTGGTCTAGATCTATACATGTATACATAACTGTGTTCTTCATATTTTTTTTTATCTCGATAGTATTTTATTTTTCCAGTAACATTCAAAGAATGTAGTTTTCTACATTCATTTTTGTAAGATTTTGAGTTCCTAATTTTTTCTCCTTTCCCCAAGACAGTAAGTAATATGACATAGATCACACATGTACAGTCATTTTGAACATATTTTCATATTACTCATGTTGTAAAAGAAAAAGGGAAATAAAGCAAACTGACTAAAAAAGGCGAAAACAGGATGATTCAATCTGCTGTCTCCATATTTTTCTCTCTGAATTCAGATGGCATTTCTCAACCCAAATCATAGATAAGAGTATTGCTGAGAAGAATTAAGTTTTTTATAGTTGATACTTACATAATCTTGCTGTTACTGTGTACTATGTTCTCGTGGTTCTGCTCGGTTCACTCAGCATCAGTTCATATAATGGGTTTTCTGGAATCAGCCTATTCATCATTTCTCATAGAAAGATAATACTACATTCCATTCTTATACCATAAGCTATTCTCCCAATTGATGGGCATCCACCCAATTTCCAATTCATTTCCACCACAAAAAAAGTGCTGCTTTAAACACTTATGCACAAATGGGTCCCTTACTCCCTTTTATGATCTCTTTGGCAAACACCCATTAGTGACACTGCTGGATCCAAGATTATGCAGTTTTATAGTCTTTTGGGCACAGTTATGTTCTCCATAATGACTAGATTGGTTCATAACTCCACCAATAATGCACAAGTGTCCCAGTTTTCTCACATCCCCTCCAACAATCATCATTATCATTTTCTGTCATCTTAGCCAATCTGATAGGTATAGATGGTACCTCAGAGCTGTATTAATTTTATACTCTTCTTAATCATTTCTTATGATGTAGCAATATTCCATTATTTGGAAACTTATTAATAGTACAATTTATTTGGCAATCCCAAATAAATGGGTATCTACTTTGATGCAAATGCTTTTCTTTCTTATATTGTTGCATTGACTATTTGGGTGCATAGGGGACAAAAGACACATTTTCCTACTCTGTTCCATTTAGTATAAATTTAGTATGAAATTAATGTAGCAAAAGTACTGCTGATTCAGAGTATATACTTTTCAATACCAGTGTGACATAATAGACAGCTGCTGGACTTCGGTATCAAAAAGATGTAGAATCACGTCAAATCTCTGATGCACATTATGATTTTGAGCAAGTTATTCATTATTTTTTAGCCTTGAGAAATTCTTTAAGACTATATACACACTTCAATATAGTTGATTTGCTTTGTTACTTTATGTTTTATTTTATGCATTTAAATTCAGTTTTCTGAGACAGGGTCCATAAAAGTCACAAGAAAGGTTGAGAACTCCTGCTAATGCTCCAGGACTAAGTTCCCAAAGCAGTCAAACCATAAATCCCCAACATATTGTCCATGGTAAAGTGATCCAAATGCAAGCCTAAACAGACCCTACAAACAAACGGAATGCATGAAAATCAGGGATTATAAATCCTTAAATTTCAGAAATGTCAGCTGAAACAAAATAATGATGTGACAAGTAACTAAGAACTATGAGACAGGGAAGGGGAAAATGCTGACGTCCTGCTCTTGTTTCACCGCAGCAGGGCGGAGTGGGACACTTAGGGACAGTTCCCATGGGCCGCTGAATCTGATTACTGCAGCCCCCTGAGCCGCTTCCCAGCAGCGCCCGAGTCGCCGCCGACATTGATAAGTCACTAGTTATTTCCCCGTACTTGTCATAACCTTCGTGTCAGTTTCCGTGAGAAGAGAGCAGAAGACAAAGAACTTCAGGGACAAAAAGTGAAAGCCGGCTGTCAAGACTTGGCAGCCCCCGAATCCTTCCTGCCATCTGATTTCCTCACTGCAGGCTGAGAAGCCAGTGTGGATCTCTGTGGGCCAAATGCTCAAGCGCCAGGGACTAATTTGGGAGGTGTTGTCTGGCTGCAATCAAGCTGTCACAAGCTGTGATGAGAAGCAGCATCCAGCCCTGATTGGCACTTGTTTGCAGAGACCCAAGGAGAATTGAAAATCTTCTTCGGGAGGGGCGGACCAGCGCTGACAGACAGTCTCAAAGACACATTGTGGCGCGGGTGCGAGGAGAGGAGACGCTACCAGCAGCCAGAAGCTCCACTCTATGGCTGCCTTTAAGTTCCTTTGCCCCGCTTCTCCTCTGTCAGACTTTGCAGCTCCTTCCAACCCACTAAGCAACTCCTCCCCATTGTCCTCTGGATGATAGTCATTTTCAGTTCTTCTGATATTGTACTTTTCTGTGACTCAGCCAGGTAATACTCGGAGAATATTGGCGCTCAAAGGTGAGCTCTGGTTTCAAGGAGAACGTTAGAATCGAAGATATAAAAGATGACAGAAGAAATGTATTGTTAAAAAAGGAGATAGACCCATCACGTGGCGGGCCCGTAAATGAGAAGTTCTTCATCTCAGGTCCATGACTTTGAAGTGGTAGTGACAGACAGACATAGAGAGAGACAGACAGACAGACAGACAGAGAATAAGAGAGAAAGGTAAAAACAGAGAAAGAGGGAAAGAGACAAAGAGAAAGAGAAAGAAAAGGAGAGATAGAGACAGAAAAAGAGAGAGACAGAAACAGAGAAAAGAGAGAAAGACAGAGAAAGAGACAGAGACAGAGAGAAAAATAGAGACAGAAAAAGACAAAGAGAGAAGAGATAGACAGAGACAGAAAGAGTTAGACAGACAGAGAGAAAAAGAGAGACAGAGAAAGAGACAGAGAGAAAAATAGAGAGACAGACAGAGACAGAGAGAAAAAGAGATAGAGACAGAAAGAGTCAGACAGACAGACAGAAAAAGAGTTAGAGGCAGACAGAAAGACAGAGAAAGAGTCAGACAGACAGAGAGAAAAAGAGATAGAGACAGAGAGAGGGAAAGAAAGAGGGAGAGTGATTTCAATATAATTAATTTCCTTTGTAATAAGATATATTTTATAAAAAAAATTTATTTGGAAAAAGAGTACATAGTGTTTATGAGATTAGTGGTTAAAGGGTATCCTGGAACACACAAAAAAATCAAGATAAAATGCATTTTCCTCCTGATGATAAAATAACAATGAGAGGCAGCATGTTGGAGTAGAATCAGGCTCCAAAGCAGGTGAAATATGTTTTCAAATTCCAAATCTGAATGACTTAATTGCAATTCTAGCTTAGTCTAGCACATAACTAGTTTTGAAATTATTGAGCGTCTCTGAACCTCACTTCCCTCATCTGTAAAATGAACATGATAATCTCTATCGAGGCCCCACTTGACAGGGCTGTTCAGAATCTTCTATTCAATCCAAATAATATTTATAAGAAGAGTTAACACTTGTGTAGTGCTTTAGAAGTTACAAAACATGTTAGAAATATTATCTCATTTAATCCTCCCAACAACCATTTAGGGTAGGTATTATTATCCTCATTTGTCAAGTGATGAAACTGAGGCTCAAGGATTATGGGACTTGCTTAGGGTTAAATAGCTAAGACAGGAAACTAAGTGATCTAGTGAATAGAACCACAGGTCTAAAGTCAAAAAGACTCATCTTGAATTCAAATCTGGTCTCAGACCCTTAATAGCTTTGTGATTGAGCAAGTCACCTAACTCAGTTTTGCTTCAGTTCCTTATCAGTAAAGTGAATTGCAGAAGGAAAACAGAAAATCACACTAGTATCTTTGTTAAGAAAACTCCAAAAGAGGTCCTAAAGGGAAAGACATAACTGGAACAATTTAACAACATCCAACAGTTAATAATTGTCTGAGTCTGGATTTGAACTCATTTCCCTGACTGATGATCCTGTTCCCTTTTCATTCATCACACTATACAATTATCCCAGTTCCTATGGCATGCTAGTTTCTAGGGATCCACAATGAAGGAAAAAGCATTTCTAGCATATTATACTTCTAATCACTGTGTAAATGTCAGCTTCCCTTAACCAAAAACACAAAACCAAAACCAAAGCAAACATTACTTTTTCTCCTCAGTATCCACTTGGTAGCTCATGCTATTTTACCTGCTGCTTCTAAGTTTTGTTTCTTTGTTTATAGAAGCATGTCAGCATATTAGCGCGGACTTTTTATATATCAGGATGAGAAATTTTGGATACCCCCTTTTCCTTCTAATGCATATCCTTAACTCCTTTCTGAGACCTAGAGTTTCCTATGGTACTGAGATGATTGATTCCTTGTGCATTTTTACAGATCCAACAAGTGAAATCAAATCCATCTTGAATCTGGGATTTACTGACTTTCCTTGCCACACTGTCAAGTCTATATGATATGGTTTTCCACAGCACTTTGGATCTCCAGGTTCTCAACTAGATACATAGCCACTCTCCTTTTCCTTCTTCCTTGTTATCCCTCTCGTGTGAGGAGTCATTTCAGTCTATGCAAACAAAAGTGAAGTTAGCTTTCATGTCCCCTCAGAAGTCATTAAACAGTCAATCCCAGCCTCAGAAATTGCTTCTTGTCATCTTCCTCCATTTGATCAGTGGAAAGGCTCCTTTAGAAAAAAAATAGGCAAAAGAAACTACTGGCAATTTGACACCCTCCTCTGCTCGATGTGAAGTTTTGTTCAATTTTATACTCACTCGCCTGTACTTTTTGATGCTCTCTCTTTTCAAAATGGGCCTCCTTTGATAGTAAGGAATCTTCTAGCTTATTTCTCCAGGCTAAGATCTCTATTTTCACTTTTTCCTTTGGAAAAAAAATTAGCATATCTGTCTTACACATTATTAAGGAGAAGCTTTTTGTAAAAGTGCTTATGACTTGACAAAAATGCATTAGCTGTGAAAACTGACGCGGATTTGTGCTTGTGGAGGCTGCAAGAAGCAGCAAAGTCTCTGCTCTGAACAGATTGCTTTTTATTATAAAATATGACTCCCATTAGTACTGGGCTTCTGCCAAGTCCCTTCTCATAGTTTAAAAAGGAGTTACCTTGACAATATTCGACTTAAATCACATCTTCATCTGTATTATGGACACAAAAGAACCCTCTCTGCATTAAAGTGACAATGAGTTTGATTTATAACCCTTACGTAAAGGAATTCACAGTTATATAAATCAGATGACTTAGAACCCTGGTCCTTTTGTGCCTAGGTTTCTGCAAGGGTATACAAATCTAAGATTGATGACATAGAAGGCATACAAACAAGTATCTATAAACTGCCAGCAAAGGGTGGAACTTTTAAATGTGCAAATTTAGTGGAGTGAATTTCACTCAGATAAATAGAAAGAAGACAAGTGTTTTATATTAATGATTATGTGATTTGAAGTTGTTATTGGAACTATAATTATGTCCAAGCACATTTTCTTATTCCCCAGCAGGATCCAGATTTACACTTCATTTTGAAGGCTTACTAATCTCCATAATAATGTAGTCAAAGATTGTATAGAACTTTAAGATGTGGCAAGTGCTTTGCATCCATTATCTCATTCTACCTTTCTACACTACATAACCTTGTTTGGGTTAAATAGGAGCTATTATGGTACCCACTTTACAGTGAAGCAAATGGAGACTCAGAGAGGTCTGGTCACATAGCTAATAAGTGTTTGGGGCAGGATTTGAACCCAGAATTGTTTTGGTCTCAAGTTCCCTAGTCACTAATAGGTTTTCTCTCAGCCCAAAAGATAGGCCTTCAAGTTCACAAAATATCCTACCTGAAAGGGCCACAAAAGAAACAAAATTTACCCCTTTTAATTTCAGAAGCTTGCCAAAGATTTTACTCATCATCAGTAGCCATATGATTACAGTCTCTCTAAATAACAACACAAAAAGATGTCCAAAAAAATATGGCACCAAATCCAGTGCTTCTAATGTCTTGTCTGAGATCTTAATTTATCTTCTTGAAAGTATTTCTGTTAAACTATTACAATGTGATTTATAACATGACTCATTTTAGTTAATAGGAAAATGCATTTAAAGTTAATAATGATTTCAAAAATCACATAGTACAAATCCCTCATTTGATAAAGAAATTGAGGCTCAGTGAATTTATTTGTCTTGCCCAAATTTACACAAGTAGTCCCAGCAAATGCAGAATTTGAACTAAATCTTTCTCATGCTGACTGAATATTTTTCCTATGACCAATTCACTGTGAAAACCAGAGTAGATGAAAAGACAAAAGATCAAGCCTCAAATCCTGCCTTTAACACTATGTGACAATCTTAGTATCCCAGGCAACTTGCCATAGCTCTAAGTTTTAGAGGAATTGCTGATCTTCCTTGCTAAAAGATATTTCCACAATAGGAATTCCTTGTGCTAATAAATATCACAGTTTAGGCTCATGTAGTATAAGAAAACTTAATAGTTTGAAACCTCCTTAAATAATTACATAAGCAATACAATATATCCTTTAAATTATTAATTTTTTTCTCATTTCTGTTCATCTTAGAAATTCATAGTACTTCCAGACTTCTCACAGTGAACACACAGTACATTATGAAATTCTTCAGTTTTAGTCATTTTTTTTCAGTAGTACCTCATTCTTCATGATTCTATTTGAGGTTTTCTTGGCAAAAATATTGGAGTAGTTTTCCATTTCCTTCTCCAGCTCATTTTACAGATGATGAAACTGAGGCACATTGGGTTAAGGGACTTGCCCAGGATTACACAGCTAATAAGTATCTAAGATCAAATTTAAACTTAAGGAGAATCTTCCTGATTTCAGGGCTGCTCTATGAACAATAGCCCTTTCTCGAGTAGTTATTTCCTCCCAAAATCTCTGTTTTAAGGAACCTATCTCAGGTAGCCTTTCTTGACTCCCCAGTTTTTCTCTACCATAACAAAAAAAAAATCCTTGACTTCTCATATTTCCAATACACCATGAAACTGCAAGCCCTTCCTCTGGTGCATTGATTTCTCATAAAATGTTCATTTTCAGGAAAATGAGAAGGGCAGTCATGATTTCATTTTTTCCAGGGTCCAATCAGATTCTATGGACTTTCTCTCCCATGCCTAATGTGAGAACTTCTTCCCATACTCAGACTCCTATTATGTATTCCACCATTAGAATATAACTTCCCTCAGAGCCAGGACTCTTTTTGCTTGCTATTTTTATTCCCATAACTTAGCATAGTGATAAGGCCATAGTTAACACCTAATAAAAAGAATTTTTTTACTTGTTGACTATGCTATAATAAAGAAAACAATAATTTACTTGTTGATATTTCCCCATCATCATGAAACAAACTTGGTGGTTACATAAAAACTGACCTAAATTTTTTCTCTATGCTTTTAATAGTTGTCTTCTCATAGATGTCTTCTCACCCTATTTTAAATATGACAATTGTGGTTTTTTTTCAAACTATGGAGCTTCTCATTTGTGTTAGCAAGATGGTAAAATCAGAGAATTAAGAAAGAAATTAGACCAAATCCTTTTTTTCCAAAAAATGTATTTTGTGTTGCAGTTAGTAATGGACAGGAACATTTTAATTAACAAGAGAATAAAGGGACCAATTATTTGCAGAACCTAAGTGCTCATTGTAGGAATTTGTGTTGTGTTTGTTCTTTAAAAAGCTTTAAGCATAGTTATTATTAGATAGGGTTTAACTAAGCAGCTTTACATTTAAATGTACTAAATGCCAATTATGAACTATAACAATGTGTGGGATAAAAAGTCACAAGAACTATTAACAAGTATTAGATTTTTAGGTTTTTTCCTTATGCAAAAATTACTATAATTCTTTATTGAAGATGATTCTCCATAGCCATCTATTGTAGGACATGGTTTTAAATGGATTCTCCTCTTCCTCCCCTCCCAGAAATATTGTTGATGGATATGCATGATTTTGCATATCTGAATCATTGGAAGTATTTCTGAAAAAACTATTGTAACAAGTAGGTTGATAACCTGGATAAAATCCAAAGGTGAGTGCCCAGGAAGGTAAAGAGCCTAGAAATTATATCAGATACTTTTCAATTGATGTTAAACTGAAACATATAAAATATAGGAGAGGGGATCATCATAGTGATATATCAAGTAGAATATCATCATTTTGCTGCTTGAACTCAGAAGAAAGATTTTAAAATATAATTAGAAGTTACAGAGAAACAGATTTACTTTTGATTAACAAAAAAAATCTCCCCATAGTTAGAATTATTCAAAAAGAAAGAATAGGTTGTATGGGAGGTAGCAAGATTGCTCTCTCACCAGAGAAATTTAAGCAGATGGGGAATGACTCTTGTTAGGGAAGGGATTCTAGCCTTGTTTGATATGGGACTAGATGGCTTCTGATGCTGATGTCCAGTGAATCTGCATTATTTATGCCATCTCATCCTATTCTTTTTGGAAAAAAACAAAAATTTTAAAAATAACATGAATTTGTAGGACAGGTGGCCCTGGTGAGGGAGTGCAATCTGTGGCTATGGAAACAAGCCAAGCTCACTGGCCCACACAGGAGAATCAAACCCATGACCTTGTAAATATAGAAAAGATTAATGATCCAGTATAATTAAGTCATCCACAATAATTACTGAGAAGCTGTCACCTCCAATCTCCCTGCACTAATATTGCAAAACACAAGTAAGGATCTAGGGACTCAGTAGAAGCCCTTAGGATGGAGGGTGGGATGGGAAATAAAACAAAGTGTAAATCCTCAACTTAGCAGGAAGATTGTAGTAAGTTTTCATGCAAATAGTAACCACGGGCTTCAATGTCATACAGGCAGGAAGTGGCAGAGCCAGTGGCTTGAGCCTCCCTAGCAAACTGCTTCACCAACTGTTAGGTTTGCTAGGGGAGCCGGGGTTCCACATTAGTGCACTTTTGGTCACCTTGAGTTCCTGGAGCTTCCTTGCTGTAGTAATTTGGTACAGCTAATTCCTGGTACTTTAGCATGTACACAGGGCTGTCTCATGAAAAGTCTCTTTCCCTTCACCTATTTTTTCTTGCATTTCAGCCCGAATTTTCTGTTGCTTCTTTTGTGGTCAAAGACAGGATCCTTTTCAATTAAACAAGACTCTTACACTTGGTGGTAGATTCAAGAGATGCTATGGACATGGTGACGGAACTTGGATATGGGAGATTGGAGGCGAAATAAAGGCCCCAAGCTGCCCCTGGAGGCTTTGGACAACTATGCTATGGGGACATTCAAATTAAAAATAGAGAAATTTTGAAGAGAAGAGAGTTTGGGTGGGGGGAGGGATGAGTTCCAATTTGTATATTCTGAGTATGAAGTGCTCTTGAGGTTCTCAAGAGCAAGTGCCCAACAGAAAACTGGAGATATGAGACTGGAATTAAGAAAGAAGCTAAAGATGTAGATTCGAAACCCATCTGCATGGAGATGGTGGTCGAAGGCACAGGAGCGCATGATATCATATAAATAAAAGGAGAAAAGGAGAGGAGAGGGTATATGGCAGCTCTGAGGGATACTGTGGTTAAGGTTAATGAGAGGAGAGACAGAGACAGATCAGGAAGGTTCAAAGAAAATCATGAAAATGAAAATTTGTGTCACCACCAAAACAAATGTAGGGCATTGAGTACAAAGTAGGCTCATTGCCACAATGAAGTTAAGAGAGAGAAGGAGGAAAAATGAAAGGCCATTGCATGTAGTATATAGGATCTAGAGGTCATTAGTAAACTCCCAGAGGATTTTGTTTGTTTGTTTGTTTGTTTAGTAGAACACTTGGAATGGAAGCCAGAATATAAGAGGCTGAAAAGGAGATAAAAAACACATGGAAGCCACAATTGAAACTACATTTTTCATACACTCAACACTCTATAAGTACAGATTCAAAAATAACTTGAAAGAATAATGAAGTCAAGAAAAAAAAATTTAAGATGAATCAATCATTTTTTGGCTAATGTTATGATTTTCTATGTCCTATATCCTAAATGTAATGTTTTATTTAAAATCCTCATGACATTTTTTGGATCACCAAAGTTCCAATATTTTTTTTCTGTTGCCTCATTTTACCTTTCTATGTAGTTTAATATTTAAATGTTTCTTATATAAAAAATATTGAAAATTATTTTCTTACTTATTATTCTCTTGTGTTTTACTTATAAATCATTCCATTTAAATAGTTATTTTTATTATATCTTTCTTTTGTTTAAAGCAATGTAAAGCCAATGCAAAGCCTTTATTCCTTCTATTCTGAGTACAGCCTTTACCAATAGACCCACATTTTTTTTTTCTTTCCTCCCATTTCTTTGGCAAATTAGATGATATTTTTAGTTAAAACATTGTTGAACATCAAAGAAAAAACTAATTGAGAAAAATAATACGAAGAAGAATTTTAGAGTTCGAAGAAAGCTCAATAAATATTTTCTCCACCCTGTCCCTCAGATATAATTCTGTTTATACTTGAGCCAACTGTTTTTCATACAGTATTTCTTTGAAAGTGTTCCATAAAGATGAATATATCATATACTAAGGCAGTCCATTTCAAAGAGCAGATATATCAAATTATTAGGAAGCTTTTCATAACATCAAGATTAAATTTCTATATTCTTTCATTCTAATTATGCTTCAATAAAGTAACAGCAACCTTAATAAATTTATAAGTGTAATTATCATTTATGCTTATTTCTAACAAAAACCAAGAATAAAAATAGAAAGAAATTTCATTCAAAATCAATACAATGCACATGTTGTATGTTATATTCTGTATTTTATGTTGTTTCTATATATACATACACATATAAAGCAATGATGTTCATTTATTTAAATTTTCAGTAAAGTTAATTATAATATAAATTATATAAATGTACATCAACAATGTAGTCTTTGTGAAGATAAAATAATTACTAAATTGGAGAGATACTTGTTATTAATTCCTATATTTTATCAATGATGAGAGACTATAAAATTAATATATAGATTTAGTATTACACTATTTGGGATTGGAGGAAAAGAAGAGGAAGAGAAATATAAGAGGAAGAATAAGAACAAGAAGAAAGTCTTTGTTCTTGCCTTGAGTACAGATATTTCCAAAGTATTTGGCTTTGATTTTGCAATCAATCTTACTTGGGATTCTTCTCCAGAAACACGTTTATGATCCTTGATTCTGTCACCACATTTGCTATATTAAAAAGTATACTTTTGTTATTATGCTTGTTGACTTCTTTTAATACCTGGAAAATAACATATAATGCTAGTCACTTTATAACTCATATTTAATTAAATTCCTTTACTTCATTCATTTATTCATTCAATGAATAGCCTTTTTTTTTTGCTATATCTAAGAGAGGTAGGCAAAGACATTTTGAGAATAATTAATAATAGCTGGATGGTTTGAGTGTTGAATTAGTATTTAAGAAACATTAAAAGAATCAAAGGATGCCCTCCCACAATTTGGATTAATTCTATCTAGATAATTTATGAAAATATGTAGTTCAATGCTTATGATATTTAATACAGATATGAAAGAGGTAGAGAAAAATTTGAAGAATTTAATCAACTCCAAATTAAGTCAACATCTGTATCCATATTTGGTAAATTAGATATATAATTAATAGTGCATAGATGACTAAGTCAAATATTTTGGAAATATACATTGGAAAAATTGGAAAGACTTTAGAGGTCTATAAACTACATACAAGACTTATGCCTATGCATCATGAATAGTCATCTCAAAAAAAAAGTCAAAATTCAATGAGCATTGAGAACTCAAAATTCTATCAAAATAAAACTAATTAAATATATATATATATATATATTTATTAAAAGCTTTTTATTTACAAAACATATGAGTGACTTTTCTACACTGATCTTTGCAAAAACTTTTTTTCCCAAGCTTTTCCCCTCCTTCCCCCCACCCCCCACCCCTAGATGACAGGCAATCTAATACATGCTAAATAGGATAAATTATATGACAAATCCAATACATGTATACATATCTATACAGTTATCTTACTGCACAGGAAACATCAGATCTAGAAAGAGAAGAAGAAAAAAAAAACAACCTAAGAAGGAAAACAAAATGCATGGAAATATTTACAGAAAGCGTTAAAATGTTGTGTTGTGGTACATACCCAGTTCTCACAGGCCTCTCTCTGGATGTATATGACTATCTTCATCGCTGAACAATAGGAACTGGTTTGAATCACATCATTGTTGAAGAGAACCATGTCCATCAGAATTGATCATCGTATAGTCTTGTTGCTGTGTATAATGTTCTCCTGGTTCTGCTGATTTCACTCAGCATCAGTTCATGCAAGTCTCTACATGCCTCTCTGAAATCATCCTGCTGATCGTTTCTTGTAGAACAATATAATATTCCATAACATTCATATACCATAATTAATTCAGCCAATTAATTATATTTTAATGAAGAAAATGTTCACTAATGTAAAAGTTATTTCTAAACTAGTTGTTTCTAGTTTTTTGATTTCCCAATTTCTATAGCAGAAGGAAAAATAAATCAAAATCAAAGCAGAAGAAATAATGAAGGTGAGAAGAAAACACTGCATCCAATAATAACAATTCCATCTCAAGCTGGTAAAACAAGGCATTGACATTTAACAATATTTTTAAAAGGACAAAGGAAAATACATCAATTATAATTATCATAATTTTCTGAAGAAATTCAACTGATAAAGCAATTGCCATAGCAAATGACAAAAAACAAAACAACAAAAAAAACCTTCTTGATCTTTGTCAAGCAAAGAGACATGGAGGTAGGTCAAGTGATATAATTTAGAACATAAGCTCACTAAAAAAGAATGGTGAATGTTTTAAGCATTATTATTATATGAGAGAAAATAGAGAAATTAAAGTTAATAAAAAAGTTTGGCTTGAGGATTTACTAAGGTATATCCCAATGATCATAATGGTGCTTCTAAATTACCCTGGGAGTAGTAGAAATGGATGAAAACATCAAATGGATCTTCCAGCATTTGTATAGTAAGCAATTTTCTTTATGCTGACAGTTGAACCATCATATTTAGATTGTTAAGACTTAAGTCCCTAATGTGTCATAGAAGAAAGATGTAAATTGAATTTAAGAATATAATGTTGGGAAGGCCAAATAAACAGAAAAAATAAATCTTATGTACAGAGACAACATAATTTTGAAAATATTGAGGAATAAATTGTCCAGATTCTGAAATGGCCATGATACCAAACAAATGAGTGAAACTCTCTGAGTCTGCTTTCTCGTCTGCACAATGAGCAAATTGAAGTCTTTTTCAGTTCTAGATTTCCATTCAGGTTAAGTGACTTGCCCAGATCACATAATTAGGAAGTATTAAGTGTCTGAGCTGGATTTAAACTCAGATTCTCCTGACTCCAGGGCCAGCATTCTACCCACTGAACCATCTAGCTACCCCTACATTCTGATGATGTTTTTTTTTAATTACTAATGATATTAAAACCAAAAAAAGAAAGTATTATAGAAAATCATCTCTATTGTCTCATTTCTTTCTTTTTCTTTTTTCTTAGGCAATTGCAGCTGTGACTTGCCTCTATTGTCTCATTTCTAAGGAATATTCAAAGAAATTGCAAACTCACATATTGAGACTAACCTAAGAGAATTGACATTCTTTTTCAATTATTATCTCTAGCAGATTGCAATAACAATGAACCTTCACATATTACTTTAATGTTTGTAAAACACTTAACATACCTCATTTCATCTCCACAATAGTTCTGTGCTATAAGTGCTATTATTCCCTGTTTAAAGATAAATAAATTGAGGTTGAGAGAAATCAAGTGACTTTCTGGTAATCATATAGCTAGTTAGTATTTGAAGGATAGTTTAATCTTAGTAATTTCTTACTCTTAACTTACTTATTCTATCTACTCTTCCACATTGCTTCCCAATGAACAAGGAGTGACCAAATATAATTCTTATAAAATGGACATCTCTAGACCTTAACCTTCTCTCCAACCTGCCCTAGCATTCTGTAGCCTTTATCTTTCTTGTTTCTATAATTTCCAGGCTGGAGGGCCTTGATATTTCCCTGTTAGTATTCCCTCAGAACTCCTGGGTTTTGCCCTCTGTCTCCTGATACTACCTTAAAATATCTAGGTTTTCCTTTCTGGGTGCAAATGATCTTTTATATGTTGTCTCCCTCAATTAGAGTGTAAGTATCTTGAAAGTATGAACTTTTTTTTTCCCTTTCCTTTTTATATCATCAGTAATTAGCAGAGGTACCTAATACATGGTTTGTTTTTTTCACATTCACTCAATAAAGCTATAATGTCTTCCCTGTGCCTTCTCCTCTCTAGAGCAATCATTCCTGATCCATAAGTTAAGTAAGATAAATCATATAAAGTTGAGGTAGATAATGGTTAAGCACTTTGCCTCTGGTAACATGACTAGTATTAAAAATAGCAATTGAAACTAGGTCTTCCAAACACGATCCAAAAAGTAATATAACTTTTATGTAGATTATATTAAACAAGTAGTTGCTAGTGTTGACTCTGAAATGAACATTTTCAAAATCTGAAGACCCTGATTATATTACCTTGGGAAACAAGTGACCCAAATAACTTGATTATTTTTAACAGAATTACCAATGGCTATGGGTTAGCTTCCCATAGTAATTTTTAGTCTGATTAGTTCATGTACTGATTAATATTACTGCCTATTTTATTTTATCTAAAATTAAAACATTTTCTTTCCTCTGAAACTCCTTTTTTAAACTTTATTATTTCTGTACAGAGTACACCATCTTTCTCACTCCTTATATTGAATTGTCAAGTTTTTTTTGTTCTATCTTCACAACATATCTTCTATCCCTCCCCTAAATTCACACAAACCATCAAACTTATTTAAGCTCTCATTACCTCTCCCATAACAACAACCTGTCTCATCTTCCATTCTCTCTCCTTCTCTAATTCATTCTTAATACAACTACCACAACAGCATTATGCAGAGCATGTCTGACCATGTCACTGTCCAAATCCAGAAGCTCTATTTCCTCTAGCATAAAATATCATCTTCTGATTTTGCTATTTAAAATATCAAATTTCATAATTTATAATTCAGCTCCATGTACTTTTACAGGACACTTTCACCTTGTATTCTACATCAGGGCTTTTTTACTTTTTCTATTTATGACCCATGTCCACCCAAGAAATTTTTACACAACCTCAGGTATATCGGTGTATTATAATATGTACACAATTCAAACATTTCCTGACAATAAATCATAATATCACAGCCCTCACATTCAGTGAACCACAACTTAAGTACCTTTGTCAATATTCCTACCAAATTAGCTTGCTTTATCCTACCTACTCCTCTATCTCTAGGCTGAAAATTCCCAGATATGTATAAGCCCTAGGCTCTCCTGAATTCTAGGCCCACCTCACTAATTGCATGCTGTAACATTCTAACTATATGTTTGATCTATCTCAATGTCAAAAATATAAACTCCTATATTGAATATTCAAAACCCTATAAATTTGGTTTCAAAGTTTGTTTCCATCCTTACTCCCCTTCACACACTCTTCCACCTAAATCAGACTTCTTGTTGATCCTTATACATATATACTTTCTCCAAGCCTTTTCACCCATATCTGTGCTTGGATTGCACTCCCTATCTCTACTTCCTAGAGGATCTAGTTTTCCTTCAGTTCACCTCAAATATCATCTTCTACACAGCCTTTCTAGCACCTGTCAATATTTCCACAAAAATAAAGCATTTTATATAGTATCTCTCTATCTATCTATTTACCTATCTATCATCATCTAAACATGTACATTGGTTCTTCCCCATCTAGAATATGAAACCTTCATGGACAAGGACTATTTCACTTGTATCTTTGTTTCCCCAGCAGAACATCTATCAAATAATTGATATTTAATAAATACATCTTGATTAATTAATTGATTTCCCTATTTTGTTCCCCATGGCTAGAATTCACTTCCTCTTTATCTCTGCCCTCTTGGAATACCAAGTTATCTTATAAAAATAATTTATGTTATTTTAAATTTATAGAATAAAACAAACATTTCTATAGCATAGTATGGTTTTTAAAAAGATATGCATATGAAATTGCAAAAATCTATCATGTACAACTTACTATTTCTTTTAAACATATAATAATCATGTAAATTTCTTTTTTTTCTTCCCCCCAAGATGGCTCCCATTAGACAAAAATATGTATATGAAATCATACTATACATACTTCTATTTATGCAGGTAGCATCTTCTTTCATATGTCCTTTGGATATTTATAATACTCAAAATGACTTACTCAAAATTGTACTTAAATTGTTGCATTACTGCATAAAATATTCTTTTGGTTCTACTCATTTTTCTATTCATTATTTCATGAAAATTTATCCCCATTTCTCTAAGATCAAGTTCTTCAGTTCTTATAGTACAGTATTACTCCGTCATGATCATATATCACAGACTCCACAACTTGTTCAGCTATTCCTCAAATGATAAGTATCCCTGCAATTTCCAGTTTTCTTTCCACACCAGAAAAAAAAACTGCTATAAATATTTCAAAAAATATAGCCTCTTTTCCCTTGCCTCTAATCATCTTTTGAAGTAGACCTAGTATTGCTAGGTCAAAGCATATAGTTTAATAATTCTTTAGGCATCATTCCTCCAAAATGGTTGGATCAGTTCACAATTCCACTAACAATGAATTAATGTCTCAATTTTTTACATCAACTACATTTGCTTTTCCCCTTCAATCACTTTAGCCAGAAAACCTAGCTACCTTAAAGGTTCTACTTGACAGCCAGCTTCAGTAGAATCTTTTCTGAATTTCCCCCTCCCTGTTTACAGTAGTATCCCTTATCATTTTAAAATAACTTTATATTTACTTTGTATACATATATTTTTATTTGCTTAGTAGTTACTTATCCCTCCATTCTGCCAGTACTTCATTAATGCTTAGTGAGTTTAGTTGAATTGGAGACAAAATATTTTGACTCTTTAAACTTATTTCATCATCTGTTAAATTGGGTATAAATTGCAAAGGCAATAGCATGATATGCTAATGATGAAATTCTTTGTAGAAATATAAAATGCCTAAGAAATATAAGATTATTTCTGTAGTTTAAAGATTCATTATGTTTTCAATCTCTTCAACAAAGAAGATCATAATCCCTCTATGACTTATTAGACAGTCTTTGAGCAGTTTTGTGATTGAAAAATGCACCAATATGTGGTAACAATAAAAGGATTTTTCTTTTTCTAAAACTTGGCTGGTTCTCAAGAAAAATATGAGCAGTCCATTACCAACCTTACATAAAGCCTTTCCAGTTTGGTGGGTCCTTTCAGAGCATGCACTGCCATATCCTGCAGCAACCCAGAGTTATACTTGACTAAAATGAGGCAGCAAAAGTCTTCATAATCAGCTCATGTGAACCATATCTGCAAAATTTATATGAGTCTTTACTTCAAAGTACTTATTTAAAATCACCAAGATGGAAAGCCATCTTACTCAAATGTTTTATCCTCTCCCTGTTCATCTTTTGTGTTGTTAGAGGAAATCAGCATTGTTGAGTAGATTGTGAAAAGTCACAAATTAAGGACCAACTTGATTTTTAAAATCTGTCTCATTAATTAGATGACAAATTCTACAAGAAAAAAATATAAGTCCTTAGTTTATATTGAAGCTGGTAGTGGAGCAAGTCAAGCCAGTGACTAATCAGCAACCTGTCAAACACTAATAAAAAGTAAAGCAGTTCCATTCTTCCTTTAAGTATATATTTAAACCATTCTCTCCACCCATTAAATAGTAGGTTTTAAAGACTGACAGAATAGATAAATAAGAAGTCTGTTGAGCAAACTAGGTAAATTAAGAAACTGATTTGGAAATGGAGAGAGAAACCTGGTGAGATTTAAGATTTAAAGCTAGGAAAGACCATGAAGATTTCTCAATTTGCATTGTAGGAGACAGACTTACTGAGGTCAAATGATTTCATCATAGGGTAGAAGAGCATTATCCAAGCTTAAGCTCTCAATTCAAAGATTTTATCCCTTCACCAATAGTGTCCAACTCAAATAGAACAAAATGACAAAGATGAATGTAAGTATCCCTGTAGGCTGCATATTGATTTAGTTTTAAAATGTAATATTGTCTATGTTTTATTATATATTTTTTATTTATGTGATAAATATTTCCCCAAAACATTTTAATCTGCTTTGGGTTTCACTTAAAAGTGTTCTGGACTGTGTGTTTTGCATCTCTGCCCTTTATCATGCCCCTGTCTCATGAAAAAAATTCAGTCTTTGAAGGCTGCTCATTTGACTTATGTGCTTTTTAGTATTTAGAAATCTATAAATAAATCAAAGAAATGACATTAAGTTTTCCATATAATTGCAGTATTTTTTTTCCTTTTTTAAATGTGCCTTTATAATTCTACCATTAAAAATTCCTTTCTATCACAAACAATGACAGCAAAAACACTCAGGAGGCAAGAGAATGGAAATTATTTAGTTTCAACTTGTGACCAAAGTCAAGGTACTTTGTTTGAAGGGAAATTTCCTTAATCTTCCAACTTTAATTTAAATAAATGCAACTTCTTGTTGAAAGGTCTTCTTTTTGCTATTGATTTTTATCTTTTATGTAGTTTCTGCAATATTTGTTTGCACGAATATAAATTGTTTCATCTTATTTTAATTCCTTGGCCATGAAATTGTGCTTTTAATATGTTTTATGATAATTAAAAAGAATTTGTCATCTTCACAAATTTTCTGCATGACTGACATTCAAATTTTCATTGCAAGGATTTAATGAGAGAATTGGATTTAAATGTGTTGAGACTATATTATAATTAGACAATAAAAACAAAGGCTGATTGCATCTGATTGAATTTATTTCCAATAATTCATATTTGGCTATCAAGAGATAACCAAAGACACCCACAACTGAATAAAAATAGCCATCATATAGAGAAGAGAAGGTGTTGTCAATGAAAACCATCAATCTTCATTTCTTCCTTCTTCAGAACCTTAATTATACACCAGATATTTCTAATTACTACCTGACTTCTATATTAAAAATAAGTTTTATAAAATATTTTAGAAAAAATACTTTTTAAGTATTTTAAGTAAGAAAAATCTTTTTAAGTATTAACTTTCCTTGACAAAATATTTTGAGATTGAGTTTATAGTGAATATGAAGAATTCTAAGAAAATTTAAATGAAGACTTAAATGAACTGATTCAAAGAGAATAACATAAAAATTTACAACAATGTGCACAAAAACAACATTCAGATTTAAACTGTGTAAAATGTATAATCCTTGTCCCAAAGGATGAAGGGAAAAATTGTTTCCCTCTTCTCTATTAAAAATATAGGAAAATATGGAAGCAGAATATGTGATATGCCATCATATGGCCATTTTGTTGTTCAACTTGGTCTAAATTGTTCTCTTTATTATAATGTTGCATTTTGCTAAAGATAAGGAATTGCATCAGGGAGTGATTGCAGTACAACAACATTGATAAATCGTTTTTAATAAACAACAAAAAATCTGCATTCTCTCCTTTCCATCTGCCTCCTCTTCCTAATGGAGAATGAAATATAACAAGACCTTTATTATAAATAGATACAATCAAGTAAGGACAGCTAGATAGCACTGTGGATAGAGCTCCTCGCCCTGATGCAGGAAAACCTGAATTCAAATCTAGTCTCAGACACTTATTTATTAGCCGTGGGACCTTGGAAAAATCATTTTGTTCAGTGTGCCTCAGTTTCCTCAACTGAACAACAAAATAGTTAAGTAAAAAAAATTTTATATTCACTATGTCTGCTTGCTCTTTTAGTTTGAGACATTTTTCATCCTGTAGTACTACACTTATTTTTATATAGGTAAATTATTCTTAACATAAGCCTACATATAAATTATTTCTTTCCTTTCTGAAAATTATATTCCAAAAGGGCCCCACATGTGCAAGAATGTTTGTGGCCTTTTTGTAGTAGCTAGAAACTGGAAATTGAATAGATGCCCTTCAATTGGAGAATGGCTGAATAAATTATGGTATATGAATATTATGGAATATTATTGCTTTGTGAGAAACGATAAGCAGGATGATTTCAGAGAGGCCTGGAGAGACTTGCATGAACTGATGCAGAGTGAAATGAGCAGAACCAGGAGATCATTATACACGGCAACAACAAGACTATATGATGATCAATTCTGATGGACATGGCTCTCTTCAACAATGAAATGTTTCAAACCAGTTCCAATTGTTCACTGAAGAAAGCCATATACACCCAGAGAGAGGGATGTGAAATGTGGACTACAACATAACATTCTAATACTCTTGATTGATGTTTGCTTGCATTGTGTTTCCTTTATCTGATATGTCTTCTGTGTAGATACGATTTTTCTTGCACAACAATGATAAGTGTGGAAATATGTATACATATATTCGATTTGTCAAGTATTTTAACATAATTAACATGTAGTGGATTTCCTGCCATCTAGGGGAGGAGTGGGGAGTAGGGAGGAAAAATTTGTAACAGAAAGCTATGTAAGGGTTAATGTTGAAGAATTACCCATACATATGTTTTGCAAATAAAATAAAATTTAAAAAAGTAAAATAAAAAAAAGAAAGAAATGATAAAATAAAATTATATTCCAAGCTCTCTGCTCCTTTATAATATTCCTTGCTAAATAGTATGCAATATTGAATGTGGCTCCTTGGTAATTGAATTCTTACTTTCTGGCTGCTTACAGTATTTTTTCTTTTACCTAAAAGCTCTGGATTCTGGTTATGATGTTTATGTCAGTTATTATTTTCGTGTTATTTTTATTGTATTGTTTTAGAAAATAACTGATTGATTCTTCCTATTTCAGCTTTGCCTTCTGGTTTTCAGAGACCTAGATATTTTTCTTTGGTGATATCTTGAAAAATGATTTCTAAGTTCTTTTTTTGATCATAGCTTTCAAATAGTCAAATGATGCTTATTATTTTGTCTGTGATATCTTTTATGTCAAATTTTTGAGGTATGAAATACATTAAATCTTCCATTTTCTTCCCTTTCTTTTGACTGTCTCAATATGTCTCATCTCATAGAATCATTAGCTTCTATTTGGTACATTATAATTTTCAGGGCATTTGCTCCTTAGACAAGCAAGGTTTTATATCTCACACCAAGCTGTTAATCCCCTCTTCAATTTTTCTTTCTTATTTTTCCTCTTGCTTTCTCATTTAACTTATAAACACATGTAATTCCTTATTTTAAAAATCTTGCTTTATCTCTTGCAAGAATTAATTGAATTTGTTCCCATAATGTGTTTTTTTTTTTAAGATTTTGCTTATGGAAATTTTAGAATTATTCTCTTCTTCTGGTTTTCTGTCTCAAGCATCCCTATAATCATAATAGCTTGTTATGGTGGGATTGTGTTTTTTAATCCTTCTAGTGTACTTTCTTACTTATATGATGTTTGTCCTAACAACTCTGCACTTCTGGTTAGAATGTCTAGGTTGATCCTGTTGTTAATTTCTTGGGGTATTGAGTACTATTTTATTTCAGGTTCTTACAGACAACTGTAAATTTTCATTGTTCCCAAAGTTGTGTGATCCATGGCAAAATCTGATACTGCTCTTCCCTGGCCTGTTTTCTGCTTTGACAAAAAGACTACTTCTGGACTCAGGCAAAGCAGTATCTGGGAAATTCTGCTCATTTAAAGGGACAGACTTGTGAGTTTCTCTTTTATCTAGTATTCTAGTCCTGGTTATTTTTTTAAGTGTTTCAGACTAGGACAGAAACTTGGAATTTAAACCCTACTTTGGGGCTAGGGTCCAAGCCACACCACAGCTGCTTGCTTCTGAACTTAGACTCTTGGTTCCTAATCCATTCCTTACCATCAAAAGCCAACCCAGGATGCAGGTCCCCTTTTCAGTCTTTCCTAAAGCTGTGGCCCGATATTAAGTATGTGAAGCAAAAGCTCATAATTGGCTCCTTTTTCTGTGTCCTACACAGGTTTAGGGTGCTCCTAGCCTGACCTCCTAGCTATAGATCTTTCTGTTTATTTCCTTATGCTGACCAGGAATTAACAAAATGCCTCATTTTGACTAATTCTTGGATTTCTCCATCAGAATTTAGTTTGATGCTTTTTTTTTCTGTAGAACTGCTTGAAAGAATTTTGTTTTGTCATGTTTTGTTTGGAAAAGTGGCCAGAATATCGTTGTATATCCTGTATCATTCAGGAAACTGAAACCAACAGAATTTGTGCTTCATCCAGAATCGTATAACTAATAAATGTATGAAGCTGGCATCAAGTTTCCTGAGTTTAAACCCTGAATTTTATCCATTCAACTTCCTAGTTGCCTTTCCTCTGTTATTACTTCCTTCCTGTGGGATTTTAAATAATCTAGGAATTTAACAGTGAAGCTCAGATAGAATGTCTGAATTCCTTTCGAGTCTACTCAATAAAAATTATTTGGAGTAAATTCCATGCAAGAGACTATGCTAGGTCCCAAGGATACAAAAACAGACTTGAAATGGGGTGATATTTTCTTTCCTGAAATTTCACTTCAAACTAATCTATTCATATTATCCAATTTTCTTTCTATCTATTGACCTTACTTTAATTTAAAGATCCAGTTCTATCTTTCTGTCTGTAACTCTGTCTCTATCTCTGACTCTGTCGCTCTGACTCTGTCGCTGACTTTGTTCCTATCTCTGTCTCTTATTTCTGTCTCTTTTCTCTCTCTCCTGATCTTTCCTTTTTTCCATACTCAAACTATAATTCTGACATGTACAATTCATCAGTTAATTCAACAAGCATTTATAAAGTAGTTCTTAAGGTCTAGAAACTATGGAAATGTACTGAGGATTCAAAGAAGAAATAATTTCTCTCCTTAAATGGCTTACATTTTGTTGAGGGGTATATAATACTACTTATTATAGTATTTGAAGGGTAAAAGAGAGAAAGAGAGAGAACACACTATTATTTGGTTTGAACTGAAAAAGGCCTCATGAAAATGTTATTTCAAATGACCCTTGAAAAAAGATAAAGAAACCAAGAGCAGAATATGAGAAGAGAAAACATTGCAGGTTTAGAAACTGAGCATCACATATAAGAAATAGCAAATAGATAATTTTGCCTAGAATATATAAAAGGGGTTCTGGGAAATAAGCTTAGAAATAAAGCCTAGAAACAGACAAATGACCAACAAAAGAATTTGTTTTTTATACTAGAAATAATAGTGAACTACTAGACTTTCAAGAAAGGTAGTGACGAGGTTAGAATTGAGTTACATACTGTTGCGGGCTACCTCTTATCTTTTGAAAATGTTATTTAGCTCCTTTAATATGTAACTTTTTATTCATTTATTGTATCTTACCTCTTCAACTGGATTACAAATTCCACGTGGACAAGAGATATTTGTACTGACCAATTTTCACTGATTTTCGAAACTAAATTCTGTTCTA
The DNA here is from genome assembly GCA_023553655.1 of Myrmecobius fasciatus. Taxonomy (NCBI): domain Eukaryota; kingdom Metazoa; phylum Chordata; class Mammalia; order Dasyuromorphia; family Myrmecobiidae; genus Myrmecobius; species Myrmecobius fasciatus. The sequence continues at coordinate 273,960 of JAJPUD010001343.1, forward strand.
CAAATTACTAATCAATAAACATAAGTCATTTGATTTTATTTCTCCCACTTTACCACCAGAGAAGACAAAGTGATCACATAAACAAAATTGGCCATTATATCAAACTCTGGAACCAGGTTCAATTTTAGGCCACATGGAATATTTGCAGTGAGCTTCCCATTTTCACCAGTGTTACACTGTTTCTTTTCTTTCTTTGTGGAAGTGAGTTCAATAATACAGAATGGAGTCTATAAAAAACTCAAGCTTCCACATATGCAATGACCTTTAAAATGAATAATGTAAAACTCCACAATAATAATGGAATTGCAATGTAAATATTAGATGTGGAATGCATATCTGATTCAGATATGAATATCAGTAGCTTTCTGATGGTGCTATTCATGCAAATATGCTTTCTTTTTAACTATATGCAACTTTCAGATACAAAAATAGAAAATGAAAATAGTTGCCATCTCCCCACACTCTCTCTTTTTTGAGAACTTCAGTTATAATTTGCAATGCCCTTTTCACTTGTTTCTTAGCTTAAGGATACAAACCTTTAGGTTACTAAATTCCTGCTGTTTCCAAGAAGATTTTATAATAGTCAGAAGAACCACCATGTCCTAACCACTGAAAAAAAATTGGTTGAATATGATTACAAATAGTGACTTCCTGTATTTTGATCTTTGGCAGCTCAGAATCATGTCAGAATTATGCTGTCAAAAGTTGAGCAATATGGATCAAATCAGTGATAATAAAATGCCAGCTTTTAAAAAAGGCAATCCATAATAAAAAATTCCTTGAATTTTTAATAGAGTTATTAGGATCTTGTAGAAGGTATCTGGTCCAGGCTCACCCCACAGTCTTCAAAGAGTTCTATGCTTCTAATAAAGAGATTAACCTCTATATTTAACCTCCAGTCCATATTTCTCTTTTCCCTGTTTCAGCTGCCTTAGAGGGACCAAGACGTTTCAGTCACTCCTATCGTGATCATAGAACATGAAAATAGAGGAGAAAGGAGAACAATAGTTTTTTATACAAATACTTGGCTGTTGCCCTGCCTATCAATGAGCTACAGATTTTTTTTAAAAATCCCTACTTATTAAAGAGTTTTAGTTCTATATCATGAGAATTTATTCCTGATGAAGTTATATTCTCTGAGGCAGAATGGGGGATAAAACACAGTAAAGCAATGTGTATTCATATGACAATATTTGAATATCAAATCAAAGCATTGCAATAAAGCAAAATCTAGATAAGTGGACTCATTCCCTAGTTAATGAAGGTTGAGATTATTCCAAAGAATCCTCAACTGAGGAAGTTACCACATAAGGGATAAAGTTCATTTCATGGTTAGTTGTCTGGAAAGTAAAGTGACAGAAGAAAAAAAAAAATGTGGATTCGTGTGTGCATGTGTGTGTGTGTGTGTGTGTGTATGTGTGTAATAATTAAAACTCAGTTGACCTACAAAATAAAGCTTTAAAAAGAAAATATAGCCTAAAAAGTAAATTATAATTACCTACTAGTTATTACACACAGTAGAAGTAATATAAAACTGCCTCTAGGAAATTTGAGAACAGAAAAAGATGGTCTAGTCTTATAATCAAGCTGATGAATAAGATATGTTAAGTTGTGTGTTGTATTGAATAATCAGGGAATATTAAATAATCTAGAGGAAAGCCTCCATCATATTGAAAAGCTCCTATTAAAGATTTATGGCAGGATGTGGATAAGAATTACAACATTAAGGCACAAATGGTTTGCAATCTGTGAGAACTTACATAAATGAAATCACAGATTCCCTCAAAGTATTAAAGACTTATGACTGGGGAACAGAGAAAGAAATAAGGAAAACAAAATGAAACAAACAAAAATTTGAGTTACTTTACCAGGAATAGTATAATAGTCATGTTGCTTTCCTTTCAAAACATTTCAATAATGAATTTGAGATAAAATATGAACTCTTTTGAAAGCCATTTCACAATGTCATTCTTGAATACTTTTTCAGATTGACTTTGTATTATTCCCTTTACTAAAGTTGAATTAAAAAGTCTAATTATTAGCTGTATGCAATATTGTTTCCTATCTCTATGATTTTGAACAGACTATCCCCTATATTTAAAATGTTCCCCCTGATCTCCTCTGCTTCTGAGAACACTTAGGTCCTTCCAATGTTCAGCTCACATCCAATTCTTATTAAGCCTTTCTTGAACTTCTCTGCAATCATTTCTCCATAGCACCACCACTACCACTACTGCCTTACTTTGCATAGATTGTGTATTTATTTTTGTCAGCATAGGATCTATCCCCCTATCAATTGATGGCAAGAATTGTGCCTCTGTCTTCCCCTATGTCCAACCTGTAGTGCCTTACATGTACTTGGGCAAGTGTCTGTCCAATTGAATTGGATTTTTCTTTCTTTGCTTACAAATGATTTAAAGAAAGAAAAAAAAAAAGTTGTCCAGAGAGCATAAGGAAATCCTTGGTTGATTTGTGAGCTTTTAAATATTGCTGTTTGTCTTTTGTTTGGAAGAGGACCAATGACATCACAGAGAGATATCTTGACTTGCATTTAAGGGATGCAGAGATGCTCTCTCTGGACATTGAAGTCCAGGGGCAGGAGAAAATCATGAAAACTGGCCTGGGATGCAGTTTGAAACCTGACCAAGATCAAAGTACTTTACTAGCTCCTTTTTCAGTTGTCTTCATGGGCATTGGAACAAATTGTTCTCATTAATCCATTCCACAAGTGGAAATCTTCTAAAGTTCAATGTAGACATACTCCTACTTCACAAAGGGTTTGAGATCTTTCATTTAGCTTCGACCTGGCTTAGTCCGTATGTGGAGCCAGTTTGGTATGCATGCTGCAGCTTCTTGGAGCCATAAAAAAAAGAAAGAAAAAAAATGATGAGTATCAAATGATCTAAATATCTAATGCATTGACTACATGCCATTTTCACATGTTTAAAGTTTAAAACATTTATATTTTCACAAAAAAACTAAAATATGCTATTTCTTGATTGCCAAGGAAATACTATTTTTTTTGCCATGTTTCCATTACATGATATTGCTTTCTATCTCCTAGTCATCTATTTCCTAGAAAAGTAGCATGTTATATCTTACTAGCTAGATTATCCAATGATTAAATCTGAATAGAAAAAGCATTCACAAAGGTAATCAGGTCTGGGATTGCTTCAAATATAGTTCTGGCTGAATGAAAGAAACAAACTGTCCAGGATCCACTTCATTTCACAAATCAATGATTTTATTGTCTTAAAATCATGTCAATTGAAGATTCTCAAAGTGAAGTCTTAAATCCTAAATAGATAATATTTGAAGCAATATTCTAGAATCATTAAAAAATATTCCCTGTAACAACTAGTCAAGATTTTAGAAGACAATAGTATTCTATTGGGGCCCCGAGAATGTGAAAACACAGGAAAAACAAGCATGAACTTTGGATTGATTGATTAACTACACCCTGAGACTGCCAGACCATATCTGTGCCTTCCAACCCCCGCGTCCTTGCATTCCACTCCCTGCTACTCAACCCCCGTGTCCTTGCATTCTCCGCCGGTTACCCAAACCCCGGTTACCCAAACCCGCCTGACACTGTCCCCGGAGCAGGTCGTGCCCGGCACTTGGCGCCAGAAGCGAGAGCCCCTCGGGGTTCGCCCCGCCTCACCGGGTCAGTGAAAAAACGATCAGAGTAGTGGTATTGGCCTATTTAAACCCAGCCTTTTTGCTTCAATAAATGAGACTATTCTACCTGCCATGTAGTCTCCTTCCTCTCTCTCTCGCCTATTCTCTCCCTTCAGGTCGGGTCCTCCTCGCCCCCACGAATTACTAAAGTCCTGCTGGCCAGGACAGTATTCAATGAATATTTTTGATTCAATGCAAAAGAGAAATTGGGAAAGCAGTATTTAATCTGCAGTTTCACACACACTTTCCGTCAACAAGTACCAGTTTTGTGTCTTAAGCAGTTTTGCAGATGAAGAAGGATAGAGTAAAATATTCCATTCTTCTCTTTAATCAGGACAGAGATGTTGAAGCTTTGAGCAAAGTCAATCACAAAATTGCCCAAGAAGAAAGACCTCAGTAGTCAACTAGTCTAGCCCATTGCTACATAAAAGTCCTTTTTAATAGAACTCCTGTCAACTGCCTAAGTGACTTTTTCCCAAAACATCCCATTCCTCTTTTGGATACTTCCAAGCATTAGAATCCACTACTCTCTAATTATCAATATTTTAAAACAACAGAACACTAAATCAATGCATGGGATCAACCTTGATTTCTAAAGACTGACAGGGAAGGATATCTCCCTCTTTTTGGGGGGAAGACAGCTATAAAATTAGGCAAATTTTATCATGCATGACATATGTTAGGTTATTTTGCTTAGATAAGACTTAAATTTGCCTCTGAAATTTCCATCCATTATTACTAGTCTTCCCTTCTGGAGTAAAAAAAAAAATTAAAAATAACAAGCCTATATGTGACAACCTAATCCTTTAACCTTACAGGATTTTATTTAAAAATATAAAAACAAAAAACCTCACCTACCTAGAAGAAAACAGATTGAGCATTTTTTTTTTTGTGAATCTAATGTCATAGGCCAGGCTTACAATATTATTGCCAAACTTAGTAAAACTGTCTTTTGAATTATATCCAATCCAACCTTCAACACCTAAGCATTTAGGAGATCTATAGATTGTCCCTTTTGGACATTAAAAATGTCCAGAGGGGCAGCTAGGTGGCACAGTGGATAGAGCACCAACCCTGAAGCCAGGAGGACCTGAGTTCAAATCTGATCTCAGATACTTAACATTCCCTAGCTGTGTGACCCTGGGCAAGTCACTTAACCTCAATTGCCTCAGCGGAAAAAAAAAAAGATTCTAGATAACAGTGCTATTCAATTCCTACTCTTCTCCGGGAACTTAATATCTGTTTATTCAAGACACCTAGAAACTGTAAGAAAGTGAAAGGGTAGAATCATTTAGCTTTTGTTTTATTTGGCTCTAGAGATCTTTATAAAAAAATGTATTTGTTGGTAGATGAAAACAAAGAGAAGCATTATAGTGTGCTATTGTTATTACTATTATTGCTACTACAATCATTATCATTGCTAATATTCTATTAAGGAGAAAAAATATCATGCAGCTAAATGCAAATATAGAGTTAGAAATATGAGCCATTCACAAAGAAAACTGAAATTTTGCATGTTTTATTTAGAGAAGAAGATTTTGAAAATTTCTGAAAAAGCCAATTGATTTAATAATTATTGGTAATGTATCACTTAACAAATTAATAAGACAATTCCCTCTCCACCCAATTTTATGTGTGTGTATGTGAACTTGAAGTGATGTGAGAAATTTCCTGAAGCTATTTAATAAAGAACTGAATGTGGGGCAGCTAGGTGGGTAGAGAGGGGGCTTGAAGTCAGAAGGATGGATATTTAAATCTGATCTCAGAGACCTATTAGCTGTGTGACTCTGGGCAAGTCACTTAACCCCAATTGCTTTCCTAGGCTCATACTAAGGTAAGTCAAAGAGAAGTGATTTTTCTTACATTCTCACTTGTATTACTAAATCTACATTAGATTTAGTAGTCTACATTGCAAGTGCTTTTCACAGAATAGTTAGGATATAATTGTTACTTGAGATCCATTGCCAAAACAGCAGGGCATTTTTCATCTTTGACCCACATTCTTATTGCTTCATTGAATCCTCTGCTTCCAAGTGGGAAGAATTCAGGAAAGATAAGTGGGGAAATAATTAGGTATTAGTTTTAGGATCTGGGACAGCCCCCAGACTTGATTGTCCCTTCCTATCCCTAAGCCATTTCCTTAGGGCTTGGTTTGTGACAAGCTAATTCCACATTTGCCAATTTGTCATACTACACTCTAATATTCCCATCTAGTTAAGAGCTGCAATAAAAAGAGCCATATCTATTTGTTAAAATTTTCACCTCATCCTGCTGTGACCTCTGCTGCTAGGATCCTATTGTTATTTGGAAGATCTCAATTAAGTCCCTTCTCCAAATCTGTAATGGGATCTGAGGAAGCAAAAGAACCATTTAAGCCTCAATGATCCTTTCTTGAAGAATAATTTATTATCATTTTTCCATTTTTTATTTCTTTTTCTAGAATATCTTTAGGTTTATTAACAAGGAATGCTCATTATCACTCGTATTTAATTAATATCAGTTGCCTCAACATGTCCTTGACATATGTCAATCCAAACCCTGGCCACTTAGGTAATTCTGATCTCTCCATACAGGGGTTGAAGGGAGTCACTTTGGAAAGAAGGCTCCTAGTCATTGGATTGTGACTTGATATTTTTAAGAGAAGAATGGTCCTATAAAAAAGAATACATTAGATGGGTGAAGAGAAGAGAATAAAGGTTAGGGAACATTTTCTCACATAATAAATGTGCAGAAGGAGACATCTCTGCAAATAAGGAGAGTGGGATTGCGAAGTGGGTGATTCGTTTGAATATATATATATATATATATATATATATATATACATACATACATATATTCCATACATAACAACATTGGTTGGTTGCCACAATACATCTTACTCAACAAGGAAATGGTAGAATGGTAGAGTAGTTTAAGGGAAGAGTATTAGTGAAAACAATAATAAGGATGCAATAAAAATTTCTAGGAGTTTTTGAAGTAGCAAAGAATGAAAATCTGAGGGGCTGTCCATAAAATGAAGAATGCAGTTTTGTTATATCAAAATGATGGAATACTAGCAAGCTGTAAAAAGTAATGAAAGGGGTATCTTCAGGGAAACCTGGAAAGACTTATATAAACTGATTCTAAAGTGAACAGCACCAGGGGAACACTTTATATGATGACAAAATAAAATTTGGAAAGAATTAGCAATTCTTTATCAGCAAAATGAACAACCATGATTCCAGAGGGCTAATGAGAAAATATATTACCTAACTCCAAAAGAGAGGAGGAACTCAGAATGCAGAATGAGGCTCTTCTTTTTCTTTTTTGATATGGCCGATATGGATAATTGTTTTGATTGACAATACATGTTTGTAATTATTTTTTTCTCTTTTATTCTAAATTTGGGAATGGGTAAGGGAATGAAGTACAATAAGACAGACTTTTGCTGATTAAAAACAAAAATAATATAAAAAACAGCCTTTCAAATGGTCTAATTTAATTCAGATTCTTCTCTTTAATCTATACCCCTAAACAGGTGCCAAACTGATATTGCTTGAATGTAAAGATAGGGTGTAGGAGAATCCCTCAGGAAATGATCTGTAGTTTATTCTCCTCCAGAACCAGGAGTTAGCTTAAGAGTCCAAAGCTATTCTTTTTTAGGTTCTATGTGTTAATTCATCTACTGCTTCTACCTGATATATTCTTCCCTGACATTTTCCCAAAGGGTAGCCACTGTTCTTTCTTTGAGACAGGAAGATATTGCAATGTGTTTGTGGAAAGGAGCCTGGATGAGGAGCAATGTTTTCTTGAGAAGGATTTCCCCTGGGGGCTGTGAAATAGGGACCTGGAATAACCCTGTGTTTTTTAGAAGGCAGAAGAGCGAACTTAATTTTTCTAGTGGTTCAGGGACAGCCCCCAATTATATCTCTCTGAGGAGAAATGGGAGATAGCTTTGACCTGTCAATGGCTCTGAACAAAAGAACATTATCCTTCTGACACTCATTGAAAGGATATTACAGCTAGTGAAAATTGCTACCTGGTACCATGGTGGTCATGAAGCACAAATCAGAAGAGAGAAAATGGAGAAGGATGTAGCTGTACTGAGAGAAAACTTCTGCCTTTCTGGCACTCAGGTACCTGAGTATAAGTGAATGGCTTGTCTCAAACAAACCTATATGGGTACCATAGGCCCTGCTTCTATACCATCACCCCCCAAACCATAGGGGGTTACCTTCTTCAGCTTTCTAGTACAGGTGCAAGAGGCCTTAATGAGCAGAAAGCCATCACTGTCTAAGGAGCTAAGAAATAAATGAATGATGGCTCTCAAGCCCTGAAGCTTCCCTAGATGCCAGTCCAAATTCTAGGAACATTTTGGCAGCTCCCATTAAATTTGGGACAATCAAAAGATGGGTCAGTTACCAAGGGAATTCTATCTTTGTCCCACCATCTCTCAGTGCATCTCAAACTAAAAATGCAGGCTAATAACTATAATTTTAACCTTTGCTAGCATGATTTGATTCAAGGTACCTCCTTTCTTCCTCAGAGAGTCTTTTTCTTCCTTTATATATTTTCTGAATTATCATCTTCCATATTATCTATATCTTTGCTATTTAGCTAATGCCCT
>JAJPUD010001343.1:282723-300056 GCA_023553655.1 Myrmecobius fasciatus
ACACACACACACACACACACACACACACACACACACACACACACACATATATATGCATGTATATCTTGCCCTAAACTTTGCGGTCTTCCAATCCTTTAGGTCCCAACTACAATTCTATCTTCTGCAAGAAATCTTTCCCATCTTCTCTTGATTTTAGTCTCTTCTCTCTCAATTATTTTCCATTTGTCTTGAATATACATATTTGTTTGCTTTCTTTTTTTCCCATTAGAGTGTGATCAGAATACCTTTTTCTATCCAACCTATATCTTGACAGTGTGACAATATTCTTAGATTTTCTAATCCTCTCCTAAATCCAGTTAGTTAAGGATACTACTAGTTGAACTTAAACGATAATTCCTTTGGACCCCTATTTCCTCCTTATGCTAGAAGATTTAAATATCTCAGAACTGCTACTGAGAAAAAAAAAATAGTCAAAGAGATAAACCCACCCTACTGGAAGGCTCCAGCAGCACTCCCTTTGCTAGGACACTTAAAAGGAGCAGAGATGGGAGTAGGAAAGAGAGAGAAAGTTTTAATTTGAGATTATAAGATAGTTCTTGGGAAAAGAGGTATCCTTTCTTGATTGAGGATTTGGCACCCTTTGACCTAATCACAACACCATCTGGAGAAGTCATTGAAGCCATGACCCTTTGATGAATTTATGAGGTCCTGTTTAAAAGGCTTGGAAAGGACGCCATCTGCTCAGGTGAAAGAAATGTACATACTCATGAAGTTGGAAGCATGTGACTACCAAACTTCCAATCATAATAGAGAAATGTGAGCATTGTTTTTAATGTATACAAATAAATAACATTTTGGAAATACAGACTTAGGCTTTAAGGGCATAAGTGTATACATGAATATTTTATCTCATTTTATTGCATTGTATGACAAAGTTATCTTTGTACAAAAAGTCAATCATGAGTTTTAGAATTATTAAATACCTTAGAAAAATATGTAAAATTCCCTTCCCCTACTTTTTCCTCCTATTTAAAAAATAGGGCCTTAGAACTAGAAAAATGAAATGCAACTAGTAATTATCAGAGCCAGTATTTGAATCCGTATCTTCTAACTCCAAAACTTTTGTTCTTTCCATTATTCCTCAGTTTCCTCAAAGGTCAAAATTGATATAATAACAGCACCTACCTCACAAAGTTGTTGTGAAAGTCAAATGAAATAATACTTTTAAAATACTTAACAGCATGTTTGGCACATAGGTGCTTAACAAATGCTTTTTCCCTTCCCTTCATCTTTCAACCTCCAATCCCTAGATGTGTCTTTCTGAACCTTCCAGTCATCAATTTTTTTTTTCTTTTCGCTGAGGCAATTGGGGTTAAATGACTTGCCCAGGGTCACACAGCTAGGGAATGTTAAGTATCTGAGACCAGATTTGAACTCAGGTCCTCCTGACTTCAGGGATGGTGCTCTATCCACTGCGCCACCTAGCTGCCCCCAGTCATCAATTATAGTTCTGCCCACAGGAATCAGGCAAAAATAACCAAATTCTCTTTCATGTGACAACCCTTCAAATACTGGAAGAGAGCTGCCATATCCGATACCGTCATCGCTTCTCCAGGCTACACATTTTGAGTTCCTTCAAATGCTGGTCCTCTCAGCATCCTGGATGCTCATTTCAGGATGCTGTTTAACTTCTCCTGTTTGAAAGGGGATGTCTAGAACTGAACACAGTACACCAGAGGTGGTTGGAACCAAAGAAGAATATATCACTTCCTTTGATCTAGATAGTATGCCTTTCTTTATATTGTTCAAGGTTCTTTTGCTGGACATATATGTGAAAAACTTTCTGTATTCTAAAGAACTATATAATCTCCTGGTCCATGAGCAGAAATTCCAGAATAACCCCTCAGGGCCTTGATGAGGCATCAGTAATTAAGCTTTGATGTAATGTTATTTTTCAAATATATAATACAAATATCATAAGACATAAAAACCCTACTTAAACCACAGACAGCATTTTTTTATACTAACAAATTTTTTTAAATGACCCAAAAAAAGGAAAAATACAGAAATCCCAAAACTCTATGCTACTTCTTTTTCCTCCAAATCTCATTATAAATAATGTCCATTGGGCAATCTGTGACCCAGTGCCTACGCCCAACTAAAATAAGGATTTACTAAAAGTGCTTTAGCTTGAGATGAAGGCCCTGCAAATCGCAGTTATTGATGATACAGTATGTGACATAATTTTTACTAAACTCCGACCAATGGCAAATTAAAACAACTTTGATCACTTTTGGAAACTCTGGGCAAGGGTTTTCATTTGTAACTATCAATTATTTAAAGAATCCTTTAAAAAGCCTCTTGAAGCATTCTTGTGGATAGGGAGGGTGGGGTTCTGTAATTTGGATAGCAAATGTGAACAGTCTCAAGTCTCAAGTGCCATATGGCAAGAAAATGTTGTATAAAATAGTCACATTGCCATCTACTGACAGCTCTTTATATTAAAAAAAAAATAAGGCCGATGTTTTTTCATTAACTGCCTGCTTGTGTGCACTTTTATGATCTATTGCAAGCTATGCAGCTGTATGAAAACTGGGGGACATTTAGGGATGTTGGAGGCCCCTAGATACAATAATCTTACTTCTTAAGCCATTCAGAGCTTCGCGATTGCATACTGCAATTAGATATGTTTATTAATGACATTATTGCACAGTATTTCATAGGTGGTTAAAAATAAATAAATAAAAAAAATAAAAAACTTCCAAGAAAGTAACTCGGGAAGGGCATGTTAATAAATCTGTACCGCCCGCATGTACTGTACATGGGGACTTGCTAATAGGATTTCCATAATAACAGCATTTATCTCCAAGCATACTGCATAATACCAATCACTGGGTAACAGCAATGTTGTTATTGCATTATGTGAAAAATGGGATTTGGTGTTAAGGACATGTATTATGAGGAGAAACAATCATGTACACGGGGGCTGATGCATCTGTACATTAAAGCTTTCTCTCTCCTATTCTTTCTCATAAAAGTTTCTTAGCCATCAATGTTGTTGCTATAAAAGCTTTTGATGGAACTATTTGGAAACAGATCTAGTCTTTTTGCCAGTTTTTCCTTCCATAGCATATATATACCCCAACTTGGTTCATCATCTGTAGCTAGTCAGTAGTCCAGTGTCAAGTTGACAATTCAATTAAGTCACAAAAGCATATATGTGGAAATAAAAGGCAATGTGCCATTGTGTCTATAGGACCAGGTCCAGATTCAGAAAGATGTGGATGCTAATTTTTCCTCTGATGATTACAAGCAAATTTCATAGGCTCCCTGAGTTGCAAACAACTTCCTAATACTTGCATGATAGGTAACAAATGGTTGTGACACAAATTAGTGAAGGAAGTTCTCATACTACAGGGACTTGTGTATATGATAGGCAATGGCAAAAGCCACAAGAAAAATGGAAATGAAACAAAAATTAATCCCTTGCTTCAAGAACCTTCTATTTTATTAGAATCTAAAATAATCATCTCATGTCCCTTCTATATTCTGTGGCTATGTCTTAATACAACAAATCCACTCCATGTCACATCTTATTTCTACTGTCTCATATAATTATTTTGCTGCAATGATTCAAAGTATGGAATGATTTTCTTACATTAAGATCACATTTATTTAAAATCCAATTTGCAATGATACTACTACCTCCAGATTATTTACAAGAATATTGGAGTCCAAACTAAAGAAAAAATCCATATAAATGATGAGGTTCTTAGATTTTGTTTTCCCTCTTTTCAGATGACACTTTAAAACATCAGGAAAGAGAAGGTTATAAGCATTTAGAGAGTGCTGACTATGTGCCAGGCTAAGTCTCACAACAATAATACAAAGTAAAAACTTTTATAATTTCCATTTTACAAGTGAAGAAACTGAGATAACCAGAAGTAATATGGCTGGCCCAGAGTCATATAGCCAGTATGGGTCTTAGGCCAGATTTGAAATTAGATTTTTCTGATTCTAGGCCCAAGACCCACTAACTGCATCAAGTCTTGAATAAGCAAAGAGCCTCAAAGTCCTTAGTTCACTAAAGTGTCTATTGTCCATATTATGATATGACTGGATTGTTTGTTGGAAATTGCAAATTTCTTCCAGGTTCTCTCTGAAAGGTATATTGAGAGATAGTTGGATAGATAGATATTTCTATTATACTTTTATCTATAAAGTAAAATAACAATTTTTATTCAATGATATAGTATTATGAGATATGGGATATCATTGACAATGAAGAATTAAAGTAGAAGATGATCCAAAGAGAATTTGATGGGTCACACATAGATTCCTTTTATCTATGAACTCATTGCTCCCTCCTTTCCTCTATCTATCTATCTATCTATCTATCTATCTATCTATCTGCCTACCTATCTTTCTGTCTAGGACAGATATTATTAATCAGTAGGATGGACTGAAAATTTAACAAGAAGAGAAGAATGGAGAATAGTCCTTTGAGAATTGTATCCTTTTTTAAAAGATCTCAACCTTTCCCCTAAAATAGGGTTCTTTAAAAAAAAAAACACCATAGCACTTTGGCATTCTCTATTAATCATAGAATCTTACAGTCTCTGAATAATTAAAATCCAAAGCTACTCAGAGAACAGTGGAGAGACACATGAGAAGGTCATATTCCTTTAAAAAGAAGGAATTTTGCAGGTAAGGCCATATAAAGGTTGTCACCCAAGAAATAACTGACTATAATAAAGATAAGTCTAATTATATAAAATGTCCAGAGAATGTCAAGAGAATATTAGGAAGAACCACCTTCACTGTACCCCCTTGACATATTTATAGGAGGAAATGGGCAAGAGCTATCTGGGATAAGTGAATTCTAATCTGAATAATTAGCCACAGCAACCACAATGATGATATCACTGAAATATTACAAATTAAGCCAAATATCAGATATCATGTGCCTTTTTGAAGTATAAATAAAATCAAAAAGAAATTCTACTCAAATTCTTGCTGTGACTATAATATATAAAAATATGAATCTCTAAAAAAGAAGTTTCTCAATCTTTGGTGACATTATTAAAACACGCACACACCCACATATACACAATAGTAATTCCAATAGGCTTATAATGCATTTTTAACTAAGAGCAAAGGCAACCATAAATAGTTTTGACCTCAAAGAGCTTTGAATACTCTAAAGGAATATAAAGTTACTTCAATTGGCCACCTCTCTTGCCCATTCTTTAACATTCATTTTTCTGCTGAAGAAACTCACTGAATAGAGAGTAATTTCTTGCTGATCTAATCCCAAGGTTTAATTTGTGTATGAATGGGAGGCAATGTTCTCCCTAGGTAGGCTACTCCTTCACATGGAGCCAAATGCAGGAGCTCCCAGGGTTTATTATGATACAGACTGAATTAAAGGCTTCCTGGATGAAAGATCCAAGAATGTAGAATGCTCTGCTCTCAGAGCCCCAGCAGAGTTGGAATAACAGATCATTCAGAAACAGATGAAAGGCCAAGCTCTTCCTGTTCACTTTCAACTAGGCCAGAGCAGATGCAAAAGACCCCAGAACAATGTCTCACCTTGCACACTGAGGCCATTGTCCAAACACTTTGGCAATTCAGCACTATCCCAATGGATATCCCAAAGTTATCCCTCCAGTTCTTCCTGAGTGAAATTGTATTTAAATATAATCTATAAGACTCTAGTCAATTAAATATGCCAGATAATGTCTGCTTGTAAATTGAGCAGCCAATGCACCTGCCATTTACAGGTACTTTGGTAACAGCAACAGGCTTTGTATAAAAATATTTTTTTCATTTTGCCAATAAGTATTTGTTCTTCCTTTCATTTCCTATGTTATTTAATATAGCAGCGTTTCTTAAAGAAAATTTACAGATGAATAAATAACAATATAATTCAATTATTAACAATAAAATCTGAATGAAAACAATAAATCAAAACATCCTGTAAACATTTACTGAGCACTTGTGAAGCACTGTGCTGAAAACGGCAGGAGATTCCACACTCAACAATACTGAGATAGCTGACATTTAGGGAGTGCTTACAAAGTGTTTTACAAATATAATCTCATTTGTTGCTCAAATCAGCTGTCTAGGGAAGTGCTATTATTATTCCATTTTATAGAGGAGAAAAGTGAGACTCTAAAGGTTGTCAGTAACACAGAATTAAACAACTAAAAAGCTAGTAAGCAGCTCCCTCCTGCACAGAATGCTGGACATGAAGTTAGGAACACTCATCTTTAGCTCAAATCTGGCCTCAGACACTTGCCAGCTGTGTAACCCTGGGCAAGAAAAAACCCAAAATGGGGTCATGAAAAGTCAGACTTTTCTGAAAAACTGAACAATAGCAGCCACAGAGCATCTGAAGCTGTATGGGAGCCTTATTCTTCTTGACCCTGAATTCATTGTTCTATTTAAGGAATGGCTCATTAGTGCAAGGAATTAAACCCAAGAATGAATCCTCCCTTGGATACTTAAAAGTTCTGTGACTTTAGTTATACCAGCCACTAAATCTCTGTTTCTTCTGTCTTAAAATGGTATAATTTGTTGTTTAGTGATTTCAGTAATGTCCAATACTTTGTGACTCCATTTGAGGAGTCTTGGCAAATAATTGGAGTGGTTTTCCATTTTCATCTCCAGCTCATTTCACAGATGAGGAACTGAAGAAACAGGAGTAAGTGATTTGTCCAGTTTGTAAGAGTATTAGACTGGATTTTAACTAAGATTTTCTTGATCGCAAATCTGGTGTCCTATCCACTGTGCCACAGAATTGCCCCTAAAATGGGATAATTCAGAAAATCCTGAGGAACAAATGACATAACAGAGATAAAGCTATTTATTTGCAAGAGCTTTATAAATGTAATTTTTTCATCTTTGTTGGGCCTCTAGATGGATAAGAGTATTGGACATGGACTTAAGAGGACCTGAGTTCAAATTTGCCCTCAGATACTTGCTGTATCACTCTGGATGTATCACTTAACATGTTTTGCCTCAGTTTCCTCATCTGTGAAATGAGCTAGAGAAGAAAAAAGCAAGCTGCTCCAATATTCTTGCCAAGAAGACCTCAAATGGAGTCACAAGAGTCTGATGTGACTGAATGATTAACAATTGTTTTTATGGCTATAAGATAAGACTCCGCTCCAGAGCTTAACACAAGATTAAAGTACAATGGCAAAGAATAAAGTATCAATAGATAGATGGATAGAGCACTGTATATACTAGTTGAAAGAAATATTCACTAACTGTGTAAACCTGGGGAAATTATTAACCTTTCTCACTTTATTCTCTTCATCTGTAAAATAAGGTGGACACTAAAAATGAATGAATGAAAGAACAAATGAATGGATGAAAAATGAATTATTTAATTAAAATGGGGGCAGCTACGGGACACAGTGGACAAAGCACTAGCCCTGAAGTCAAGAGGACCTGAGTCTTGGACACTTAACACTTCTTAGCTCAGTGATTTTGCACAAGTTAACCCCATTTGCCTACAAAAATGAATATATTTTTTTAAATGTTGACATGTTCATTCTCTAATTTCTTTTAAAGCTATAAAGCTAGATAGTTCATTGAATAGAGAATTGGTGTGGAATTTGGAAGACTCAAGTTCAAGTCTACTCTTCAACACTTGATCCTGGGCAAAGCATTTAAGTTCCATTTGCATATACCTCAATTGCGGAAGAGAAATTTGGCAACTCAATGTTTGTGGGCGATAAAGCTTAGAACACATGAGAAAAGACAATAAAGGCAGATTAGGACCAAATATTGGGAGACTTTATGGTCATACTGGGGAAAGGAAATTTTATTCTATGTATAACAGAAATCCATGAAAAGGATTTGAGCAGCAGAATGGCAGTGTAACATAGAAGTCACAAAAACTTCTTTAAAAGAGGCAAAATATCTGTTATTAGGGAACAGACCACATCTAGAATCTTATGTTCATTTCTGGAAACAATGCCTTAGGAAAGACACTGACAATCAAGAAGTTATCAAGAAAATGAATGACCACCATAAGAAGTTGACTTAAAACCAGGCTATCTAAAGACTGAGTTTGGAAGAAACAGAGGTAACAGTTTGGTTGGAAAAAAATAAGGCTCAGAGTACATGACAATATTCTTCAACTATTTGAAAGGTTAATATGAGGAAGAGGAGGAAAAGATTTTTTTTTTTATTTTAACCCCAGAAGGCAGAAGGAGGAAAAATTGGGTTTATTCTAGACTCATGTGACTCAAACCAGTAACTTGGTATTTTAGATTATGCATTGCACTGAAATGAGACACTTAAATATTCAACAATTAACAAAAGGAGATTTACCTAGTATGAAAAGGATACTGTCTTAGCAAGGAAAAGATGCTCAACAGGGATATATATTGAAAACTTTGCAGTTATTTCAGCTAAGCAAAGTCTATCTGCTTCCTCTGAGTTTCCCAGAATGATGCACACAACCCAAAATTCAGGCAACTGGGGAAATTATTACAAGAAATGAAGCCAAAGTCCCTTGAAACTGTTAAATTACAAAAACAGTTTCAATAACCTTTGAAGAAGAAAAAAAACTTGCCTAATGTGAATGGTAAAAGAATATTAAAATATTGCTATGATCACATAATGGAAAGTGAAGAGAGAGCAAGAAAGAGAGAGAGAGAGACAGGCAGACAGATAAATCTGTTAGATATAAAGGAAAATGTCTTAATTTTTAAAACTATTGGGGCAGCTAGGTGGCACAGTGGATAGAGCACCAGCTCTGAAGTCAGGAGGATGAGTTCAAATCTAGTCTCAGACACTTAACACATTCTAGCTGTGTGACCCTGGGCAAGTCACTTGACCCCAATTGCCTCAGCAAAAAAAAAACATTAAAACTATCAAAAATGAAGTGAAATAGCAAATTTTCTACAAATGTAGAAGTTTAACTACTGGTCTCTAAGACTCCTTCCCATCCAGAGATTCTGAGAGTCTATTTTCAAGAATTTGTGTGCAAAATACGAAACCATGTTTACTCTCATTCACATATTCTCTACATACAAAGTACATTGACTTCCTTACTCTTCCATGCACATGGTAATATATTTTCCATCTTCAACCTTTCTGTCTTCATAAAGGATACACTGACCTCTATCTCACAACTATCTTCCCTCACTTCTGTGTCTTGAAATCCCTAACTTCAGGTCAAGTGCCCATCTTTCCAACACAAGGCCATTCCTGATACGTCCCTCCAGCACATTGAGAGTGCCCTCCTGAACAACACTTTATCTGAACATTTTATATCGACTCATCTGTGTATGTAGCCACATGATGTATTCCAATTTCATTTATAATCCTTGACTGCAAAGCATATGAACTCTTTAAAGGCAGAAGTTGTTTTTGCTTTTCATCCCTTGGAGATTAGCACAATGCCTGAGACACAGTAGATTTTTAGGAAATGCTTGATGAATGAATGAATGACCTGGTCTCTTTGAAGAACTACCTGGAAAGTATTAAAGCCTCTAAAGGAGATGCATTGGTCCATATTATAGCAACCCAGACTCTGACAGCAAAAGAATGTCCAAAAAAGGGCTAAATTTAGATGATTTTGTAAGAGTAGAGTAGAACTAGCAAGATCTATGATGTGTTAGGGTGGTAGGAGAGGGGTATGAAGGAGTGAAAATTATGCTGAAATATCAAGCATAAGAAAAAAATATATATAAAATATATGCATGTACATATTTACACACATATGTATACATATACATACACATATGCCTCTATTTTCTGGTTGAATGTTACAGGAAATGCCTCTTTTAGGAGTTGGCCCATAGAAAAGAAAAATCAAAAAATATAAAAGAAGTGAGGAGGGGCAACCTATATAACGGTACAGAGGCTGGAAGGGGAGTACAAAGTATATGGGAGGGAAACAAGATGAAAGTCAGAGTGGCTGGAAGGTAAAATGAATGAAAGGGAGCTATGAATAATAAACAAAGAAAAACAGTATAGAGCCAGTTATGAAGGAATTTCGAAACTAAAAGCAGAGTTTGTATTTGATTCTAGAGGCAGGAGAGAGACAAAGGAGGTTATTGAACAGGTAAGCAATATGGTCAGACTTATGCTTTGGGAATATCACTTTGAAAATATTTTGTCCATAGAGTAAATAAAGATGAGGCAGAGAAACAAATTTTGGATTATTACAATGGTTTAGGGAAGATTATTATTGAGGTCTTGAACTTCAGTGATCATAAAATATATAGAGGAGATCATGAAATACAAAGATGAGAATTTTTATTGCAGAAAATTTAAGATTTTGTAAAGATGCAATCAAGGCAGCTAACATTAGAAGAGAAGTTAAATGGGAGACATTTAGTTATAACTATTTTTAAAATAATTCTGGTAGTCAAAATATATAAGGGAATCAATATAATTATATAATAAAAAGTTTAATTCACCTATTATATGAAAAGGAAGTTTTCAAAGAAAGAAATGCAAGCTATCAATACCAGTGAGAAAGAATGCCTGAAATAACTAATCAGAAAAGCATAAATTAAATGAATCTTTGGAATCATCTCATGTCCACCAGATTGGCATTTGAAAAATAACAAAAATTGAAATTGGAAAATAATGAAAGAGTCATGGAAAGCAAGTGTGCTAAAAGTACTATTTGTTTGCCTTTGAATTAGTCCAACTGCTTTGGAAAAAATAATTTTGATAAAATTGAATTAAATTATATACTTTTAATTCATTGATACCACTACTAGGTTTAGGTACTAAGTGGGGTAAAAGAGAGAGGGACAGATTTTACATGCTAATGCGTTTACTAAGTGCATAGTAATTTGTTATGTTATTGAAGAATTAGAAATAGGATGCGTATCAAATGGAAAAAGATTAAGGAAAATGTAGTATAAGAATGTATCTGTATACCCTAGAATTACTCTTCCAATTGTTACTTAAATTGAAAACCTGGGTCACCACAGCATCGTAGGAACAGTTCTTCTAAAAATACACCTAAACATTATGGGATATCTTTCCAATACCATAGCATACAAAATCCCACCAGTGTATTTTCTTGTATGATTAATGATAGAAAGATAGATAGATAGATGGATAGATAGGTGATAGATAGATGAATGAACAGAGAAATTATACATGACAAATTTCTATCTATATTATTTGATATATAAAACATATTTTAAAATATGAATATATTACATATTATATATTATGTATATATACATCTCTCTCTCTCTCTCTCTCTCTATATATATATATATATATGTATATATATATAATGGTGTGGGTTTGAATGAGGGTGTGAGGGTGTCCAAGGCAAGATAACTATCCCAAGGCTTAATGTCAACAGATTAAAGCACTTCTCTGAGTTCATTGCTAACTTGGAGTTAAACTAAAACACAGTTGGCAACAGTGAGGTGAAGAAGAAGAAAGAAGAAGAAGGAGGAGGAGGAGGAGGAGGAGGAGAAGGAAGAGGAAGAGGAGGAGGGAGGAAGAGGAGGAGGAAGAGGAAGAGGAGGAAGAGAAAGAGGAGGAGGAGGAAGAGGAAGAAGAAGAAGAAGAGGAAGAAGAAGAAGAAGAAGAGCTTTTACACGTTTGGTATACAAAACTACATTAATTCTTTTGAGGCAGAACACTTTCAACCATCAAGACTGGTTAAAATGATGGGGAAATTCAGAAGCTGATAACTGAAAAATGAGAACTCAACAAGGCTTACCAAATTCATCTCTAAGAAGGCAGCTTATAAGCCCATCAAAAGTAAACTGCAAAGAGATGCAGGATTCTTGACTCAGTAAAAAAACAGATGAAATTCAGTTTTATGACACTCCAAAGCCCTTTTATGATTCCCTAAAGGCTATTTATGAGTCAAAGACATGCAGCAACTTTAATCATTCACACATTATTAGTGATAAGGACAGGATTCTGGAAAGATGGCCAAAAACTTCTGAAACATTCACAACATACCTTTAACAATCAGTGCTAAAGCTATTGACCATCTCTCTCTCTTTTTTTTACAATCATAGTGAATTTATTTATTTTTAATACACATCGCTTTATGAATCATGTTGGGAGAGAAAACTCAGAGCAAAAGGGAAAAACCATGGAAGAGATAAAAAGAACAGAAAAAAGAAGTGAACATAGCATGCATTGATTTACATTCAATCTCCTTAGATCTTTTTCTGGATGCAGATGACATTTTCTGTTCAAAGTCTATTGGATCTCTATATTATTTAATATATAAAACATTTTAAAATATGAATATATTACATATTATATATTATGTATATATGCTAAGAAACTGAACTGCTGAGAAAAAACAAGCCTTTTATAGTTGATCATTGCACTTTCTTGCTGTTATTGTATACAATGTATTCCTGATTCTGCTTGAACTAAACATCAGTTCATATAAATCTTTTCAGGCCTTTCTAAAATTGTTTGTTCATCACTTTTTAAAGAACAATAATATTCCTTTACATTCACTTACCACAGTTTATTCAACCATTCCCCAATTGATGGGCATCCGCTACTTTTCCAATTCCTTGTCACCACAAAAAGAGCTGCTAAAAACATTTTTTTACACATGGATCTGTTTCCCTCCTTTATGATTTCCCTGGAATACAGATACAGTAACAGCACTGCTGAGTCAAAGAGTATGCAAAGTTTTATAACTCTTTGGGTATAGTTCCAGTTTGCTCTCCAGAATAGTTGGATCATTTCACAACTTCACCAACAATGCATTAGTGTTCCAGTTTTTCCACATCCCCTACAACATTTATCATTGTCTTTTCCTATAATCTTACCAATCTGAGAGGTGTAAGGTTGTACCTCAGAGTTGTTTCAATTGGCATTTCTCTAATGAATAATGATTTGGAGCAATTTTTTCATATAAATATAAATGACTAATTTAATCATCTGGAAATTGTTCATATCATTTGACTGTTTATCAATTGGGGAATGACATGTATTTTTATGAATTTTATATTTTTATATATTTTAATTTCCATTTTATATATATATATATGTATATATATATATAAATGAAATGAGACCTTTATCAGAAGTACTGGCTGAAAAGATTTTCCCAGCTTTGTAATTTGCCTTTTAATCTTTTTTCTATTGGTTTTGTTTGTGCAAAATTTTTTTACTTTAATGTAATCAAAGTTGTTCATTTTGCCTTTCATAATGTTCTCCATTTCTTTGGTCACGAATTTCTCCCTTCTCCAAAGATTTGATAGGTAAATTATCCCTTGTACTCCTAATTTGTTCATAGTATCCATCTTTATGCCCAAATCATGTATTTCTGAACTTATTTTGGTATGGAGTGTGAGATGTAGGTCTACACTGAGTTTCTAACATATTATTTTTCAATTATCCCAGCAATTTTTGTCAAATAGAGAGTTCTTATTCCAGAAGCTGGAGTTTGGGAGTTTATCAAATACTGAAATGCTATATGACCACATATCTCAAGATGAAGTTAACTGAAGAAGTTTTTAATGCTGTTTGGCTTTTCTCTTGTAGAAATGTGGCTAGAGATGATTCCATTCCAGCTGAGATTTGCAAGGCAGAGGCAGCAGGCACAGTTCATACAAAAGCTGACTGAAATTTTGGAGGTTATGTGGCAAGAGGAGCTTATTCTCCAGAAGTTCAATGATGCCTTAATTGTTTATCACTATAAAGGAAAAGGAAACAGATTTTCCTGTGGCAAAGATGAGAAAGTTTGCCTGTTACTTCTTCCTGGCAAGGTTCTTGCTAAAATCCTTATTAATAGATTGATTCTTCACCTGGAAGATGGCTATTAACAGAAGAGTCGTGTGGCTTTAGAAAGAGTCAAGGAATGGTCAATATAATGTCTGCTCTTTCTTAACTCCAGGAATAGAACCAGAACCAGAACAGAGGTCTGTACATATAATTCATAGATCTAACCAAGGTATTTGATACTGTCCATCTTTAGGGTTTAGGGAAAATTAATTCAAATGTTGGTTGTCCAGAGAAGTCCATCAATATTATATATCAATTTCATGGTGGCATTCTTGCCCAGATTCTGGATAATGGATGGTCCTTTCACACTTTCCTAGTCAATGGAATAAATCAGGGTGGTATGTATGCTCCCTTGCTTTTTAGAATGATGTTGTCAACATGTTATCAGATGCCTTCAGTGAGGGAAAAAACAGAATCAAGGACAACTACCGCAATGATTGTAAATTATTTAACTTGAAAGAGCTATAAGTCAAGATGAAAATGGAGGGAGAATTGGTGCAGGTGATTTTTTGTTAGCAGCACTCATTGCAATCTCTGAAGCTGAGATGCAACAAATTATCTACTTGAGTAATTAAATACTATTTGTGCTGATTTTGACCCAACAATTATCACCAAGAAAACACAAGTTCTGGGGCAGCTAGGTGGCACAATGGTTAGAGCACCAGCCCTGAAGTCAGGAGGACCTGAGTTCAAATCTGGTCTCAGACACATAACATTCCCTAGCTATGTGACCCTGGGCAAGTCACTTAACCCCAATTGCCTCAGCAAAAAGAAAAAAAAAAGAAAACACAAGTTCTTCACCAGTCAGCATCACATTATCCATATTCAGAACCATCAGCTGTAGCAGATAGAGAAATTTTAAATACTATGGACAAGTTCACCTATTTTAGTAATATACTTTGCAGGGATGTACATATAGATGTGATTGATGTACACATTGCCAGAGCTAGCTCAGTGTTTGGAAGAGAAGGGGTGTTGGGCTGCTTATCAAACTGAAGGTCTACAGAGCCATTGTTCTAACCTCATTATTGTATTCCTCTGAAACCTGGACAGTCTACCTGTATCATGCCAGTAAACTGAATCACTCCCATTTGAATTGTCTTAAGAAGGATCCTGAAGATCACTTAGCAAGATAAGGTACTGGGCACTGAGGTCCTGATTCAGACTCTAATTCACATAACACATCTCTGATGGGTTAGCTATATGTTTCAAATGCCAAATACATGTTTTCTTTAAAAAATATTTTAGAGAACTCACATAAGGCAAACACTCACATGGAAGCCAGAAGAAACAATATAAAAACACTCTCTGAAGAACTTTTGGATTGAGTGTAATTCTTGGGAGACACATGGCACAGAATCCCACCAGTATGGAGTAGCTGTAAGCATAAATGAGATAGCTCAGGAGAAACATTAGAAGTGCAAATTTAGAGACCCCTGCACTTCAAATGCTCATATTGACTATTTGTGCCCAACTTATGGTAACGCATTCTAAGTTCATATTGATCGGATCAGCCAATGAGACATACTGTACCTTCATTCCAACATAGGGATGCTATTTTGCTCCTCTTTGAGAACAAAGAAGAACCAATCAACCAAACAACCTGTTTGGATGTGGACCTAGATGCTCCTGTTCAAGTTAAGTAAAGCGCAACTACCTTTGAAAATCCCTTTAACAATGAGATCACATAAGGTTACACAAAGAGGTTGATATAACTTGGAAAGACTCTTTAATCATTCTAATCCCAGTCTTCATTTTGGTCCTCTTTATCTAGGGGAAATCTTAATCTAGTCAACCTGTATTAAAACATCCTGGGTAGAAGTACAGAGGACAAATTGGACAGAGTAAAATTACGGAATTAATGAAACCTATGGAGAGGCACTTCAGTAGTCTATGTCATATTAGCTGAAACTTGGATGGCAACAGTGGGAATGAAGAAAGGGTGAATGCAAAAGAGATAAGAAAGAGTCAATTTTACAGTCTCTGATTATGGAAAACAAGAGAGACAGAAAAAAAGGGTTATTCCATGATTCTAGATGTAGGTAATGTCAATGCCATTCATGAAATGAGGGAAATCACAAAGAGAAACAAGTTTAATAGACAATGATAATTGTGGAGTAAACATACTTTTTTAGGACACACCTAAATGGAAAGATCAGTTAGAATACGGAACTTCAAAAAGATGTTGTGGTTTAAGATTTTTTTGGGGGGGGCGGAGCCAAGATGGCGAACTGCGGACAGCTTTCTCTGTGAACTCCCTCCAACATTCCCCCAACCCAGACAAAGTAAGCTTTAAAACTGGTTTCCGAGTGAGGTCCTCACCAAGCATTTGGACTACAACGCACTTCTATAAAAGATCTACCTTGAAAGAACTCCGGAGAAGGTTAGCCTCAGGGGAAATCGGCCGCTGGTCGAGATCGGACTCCAGCCGGGGCGGAAGTCAGGGCTGCGATAGAGGGGCGGATTTTGGGCACCCAGGAAGCCCCTGGGAGATGCCTGGGCCACCTTGCTCTGCTTGCGGGCAGGTGCTTTGGCAGATCTGCCTTTGGAAGGGGGTGGATGAGAACAGCTGAAAACGTGGTGCTGGTGCGAATCTAGCCCGACCAGCCTCAGACCGGAAGTCAACTCGGCAAACTGCCCCAGGGCAAATATAAATTGTTTCAGTTTTCTCGGCTTTTGACCAATATCCCAACTTTAAATCATGAGCAAGAAGCAGAAGAGAGCTCTCACCATAGAAAGCTTTTACGGAGAAAAAATCGAACAGTCCCCAGATCCTGACATTATGAAAACAATCCCAGATGAAGCCACAAAGGCAGACTTAAGTTGGTCTCCCTTTCAGAAGGGTTACCTGGATGATTGCATTAAGAATCTCAAAAGAGAGCTAGAAGAAGAATGGGGAAATAAATTGAGATCAGGGCAACAGAAATATCAAAAACTGGAAAATAGGACTGGTGAATTGGAAAAAGAAAACAGTTCACTGAAAAACAAAATTGGTGAATTGGAAAAAATCACCAATTCACTGGAAAATAAAAATGGTGAACTGAAAAACAAAATTGGTGAATTGGAAAAAGACAACAATTCACTGAAAAACAAAATTGGTGAATTGGAAAAAGACAACAATTCACTGAAAAATAAAACTGGCAAAATGGAAAAAGAATGCATTGAATCCAGAAATTCAATTGGCCAGCTACAAAAGGAGCTAAAAAAGATAACTGAAGGAAATAATACTCTAAAAATTAAAATTGAACAAATAGAAGTAAATGACTCAATAAGACTTCAAGAATCAGTTAAACAAAAACAAAAAAATGAAAAAATAGAAGAAAATATGAAATATCTCCTAGGAAAAACAACTGACTTGGAAAACAGATCCAGGAGAGACAATTTAAGGATTATCGGACTCCCTGAAAGCCACGATGAAAAAAAGAACCTGGATGCTATCTTCCAGGAAATCATGAAAGAGAATTGCCCTGATGTTTTAGAATCAGAAGGCAAAATTGGCATTGAAAGAATTCACCGATCACCTCCAGAAAGAGACCCCAAAATTAAAACCCCAAGGAATATCGTGGCCAAATTTCAGGACTATCGCACCAAGGAAAAGATATTGCAAG
>JAJPUD010001343.1:305056-324063 GCA_023553655.1 Myrmecobius fasciatus
AGATCAGGAGTGAAACAAGGCTGCCCACTGTCACCATTACTATTTAATATTGTATTAGAAATGTTAGCTTTAGCAATAAGAGAAGAAAAAGAGATAAAAGGAATCAGAGTAGGTAGTGAAGAAACCAAATTATCACTCTTTGCAGATGACATGATGGTATACTTAGAGAATCCTAGAGACTCAACTAAAAAACTACTAGAAACAATTCACACCTTTAGCAAAGTGGCAGGATACAAAATAAATCCACATAAATCATCAGCATTTTTATATATTACCAATAAAGTTCAGCAGCAAGAGATACAAAAAGAAATTCCATTCAAAATAACTGTTGATAGTATAAAATATTTGGGAATTTATCTGCCAAGGGATAGTCAGGAACTATATGAACTAAATTACAAAACACTTTCCACACAAATCAAATCAGACCTAGTCAATTGGAAAAACTTAAAATGCTCATGGGTAGGACGAGCGAATATAATAAAAATGACAATACTACCCAAACTAATTTACTTATTTAGTGCCATACCAATCAAACTCCCAAGAAATTATCTTACAGACTTAGAAAAAATAGTAGCAAAGTTCATTTGGAAAAACAAAAGGTCTAGAATTTCAAGGGGATTAATGAAAAAAAAGGGTGAAGATGGTGGACTTGCTGTACCAGATCTAAAACTATATTATAAAGCAGCGGTCATCAAAACCATTTGGTACTGCCTAAGAAATAGAGTAGTCGATCAGTGGAATAGGATAGAATCACAAGACAAACTAGGCAATAACTATAGCAATTTGGTTTTTGATAAACCCAAAGACCCCAGCTTTTGGGATAAGTATTCACTATTTGACAAAAACTGCTGGGAAAACTGGAAACTAGTGTGGAAGAAATTAGGGCTTGACCCACATCTAACACCACATACCAAGATAAGATCTAAATGGGTTCATGATCTGGATATAAAGAGTGATTTTGTAAACAAGTTAGAGGAACATAATATAGTTTACCTCTCAGACCTGTGGAGATGGAATAAATTTATGTCCAAAGAAGAACTGGAACTTTTAATTGAAAACCAGATAGATAACTTTGACTATATTAAGTTAAGAACTGGAACTCTTAATTGAAAACCAGATAGATAACTTTGACTATATTAAGTTAAAAAGTTTTTGTACAAACAAAATCAATGCAGACAAGATTAGGAGGGAAGCAATAAATTGGGAAATCATCTTTACATTTAAGGGTTCTGATAAAGGTCTCATCTCTAAAATATATAGAGAATTGTCTCATATTTATAAAAATTCAAGCCATTCTCCAATCAATAAATGGTCAAAGGATATGAACAGACAATTTTCAGAGGATGAAATTAAAACTATTTATAGTCATATGAAAAGGTGCTCCAAATCACTATTGATCAGAGAAATGCAAATCAAGACAACCCTGAGATACCACTTCACACCTGTCAGATTGGCTAAAATGACAGGAAAAGTTAATGATGAATGTTGGAGGGGTTGTGGGAGGGCTGGGACACTGATGCATTGTTGGTGGAGCTGTGAACGGATACAGCCATTCTGGAGAACAATTTGGAGCTATGCTCAAAAAGTTATCAAACTGTGCATACCCTTTGACCCAGCAGCATTTCTATTGGGCTTATATCCCAAAGAAATCATAAAGGAAGGAAAAGGCCCCACATGTGCATGAATGTTATGGAATATTATTGTTCTGTAAGAAATGACCAGCAAGATGATTTCAGAGAGGCCTGGAGAGACTTACATGAACTGATGCTGAGTGAAATGAGCAGAACCAGGAGATCATTATACACGGCAACAACAGTACTATATGACGATCAATTCTGATGGACATGGCTCTCTTCAACAATGAAATGTTTCAAACCACCTCCAATTGTTCACTGAAGAAAGCCATATACACCCAGAGAGAGGGATGCGAAATGTGGACCACAACATAACATTCTCATACTCCTTGATTGATGTTTGCTTACATTGTGTTTCCTTTATCTGATATATCGTTTGTGTAGATAAGATTTTTCTTGCACACCAATGATAAGTTTGGAAATATGTATACATATATTCGATTTGCCAATATTTTAACATCATTAACATGTAGTGGATATCCTGCCATCTAGGGGAGGGGTGGGGAGTTGGGGGGAAAAATTTGTAACGGAAAGCTATGTAAGGGTTATTGTTGAAGAATTACCCACACATATGTTATGCAAATAAAATAAAAATTAAAAAAAAAAGATTTTTTTAATGGAGGTGACATAGATAGTCTTTGAAGTAATTAGAATAAATTAACTTATCAAGGGAGAGAATAGAGAAAAAAAGGAAAGAGTGTCAATTTTAGAGCCATTAGTGAATGTTCACTTTTAATGGACAAGAAGAAGAGAGAGATACAGTGAAGGAGATGGAATGAGAGGGTACCATATTAGCAACATTTATGATGGACTAAAATTGGCTTAAAAGGGGATTGAAAATATATTCAAAACTTCATTGTCCAAAGAGCTAAGCTACCTAATGATATATATATATATATATATATATACCAAAGTCATTTCACAAAGAAGCAAGAACTCCTCTTTCATGTTTTTTGACCAATATTGGTATAGAAAAAACTAAGAAAAAGAAATGATGCTCAACCGAATCAATATTATATCATTTCTTTTTTTCTTTTTTTTTCATTTTTCTTTTGCTATTCATTCCAATCTATGATTAAGTATTTTGTTAACAGGTATCTCATTTTATTATAACTTTAAACTGAAAACAAGCCCAGTCCATAATGGAGCAATTGGAGCTTATTTTCAAAGAAATAAATAAAAAAAACTTCTCAAAAATATTTTTGTTACTAAAGATAAATAAGAATCCATTTACAACTCTTCTACCATGTAAACAATTTTTCCTGATTTATGAACTTAAAGATCCTCATTTTTCACTTGGCTACACTATTATGGAACTTCTCCAATTTTTTCCAAAATGTTTCAGGAAGTTCTTTTTTATTTGTTTGTTTGTTTGTTTGTTTTTTATTTTTTGAGAGATATGGGAAGAACCTCAACATTTTGCAGGATTCCGTCAGCCTTAGAACTCCATTCTATCACTACAATCTGTTTTTTTCCTGATTGAAGACTGGAACCATCACCCCAGAAATCCTCATTTAAGGAAGTTCAGCTCAGAATGTTTCCTCATTTCTCATCTGGCTGCATTTATGTGGGACTTCTCCAGGACTTTCCCACCATAACTCCTGATATTTTCTTTGCCCTGACTATATATTCTTTTCCCACTTTTCAGCTTCCTTTTTTATGTTGTCTTCTTCCCCCATGAGAATATAAGGTTCTCTCTTCTCTTCTTTCTCTTATCTCTGTCTCTGTCTCTCTGTCTCTTTTTCTCTTTCTTTCTTACTCTTTCTTTCTTTCTCCTTTTTGTTTTTGTATCTCCAAGCACTTAGCACATGATAAGTGATTAACAGAAATTTGGATTCATTGATAAATTGATAAGGGAGAAGAAAAAAAATAGTTTGCTGAGATTGGGTGGCAGAGAAGACAAATGCAATTAGACATGTGATAACATTACAAGAAAATTAGAAAAAAATAGCCCAAATATATATTATTTATAGTTAAGATCTATATAGCATTAAGGTTTGCAAAGCACTTTAAAAATATCTCATGTTTTTCTCACAACCAGGGAGGTAGGTGCTTTTATTATCCCCATTTTATATATAATATAATATATATGTACATATATATGTATATATAATCAAACTGAGACAAAGAGGTTAAGTGATTGTCCACATAGCTAGAGGTTCTTAGGATTAATTTCAGTTCATGTCTTCATGATTCCAAATCTAGTGCTTTATCCACTAGTTTTGTAGAATATGTTGTGTGTTTTTTTTCCTTGAGAAATGCTTTTACATTATCCCATTTTATTTCCAGTGACCTGTTATGTAAGAGGCCAAAATTATCTCTTAGAATATTTGATGAACATACAGGAACTTATATGTTGCCTTTTTTTTTAAATCTCAAACCAAGTCGATTGTACAAATAAGCTTGATTACTCAGTGATAGAAAATGTGACCATCTGTAACAATTCATATTGTGAACTTATTACACAGATAATTATTATGATGAGTAGTACAATTCAGCAATCAGAAATCTGTACAGGAACCAAAAGAGCACAGCAGGATAATCCTCCATCTAAATGGGCTTGAGAAAAAAATGTAATTTATTTGACATACTGCACAAAAGAAGCAGAATCAATTGGATATACACAACTCAATCAGTTTTGCACCCCACCACACAACAGTCGTAGAACACCAGAGCTGACATAATTGGCTAGCTGGAGAATGAGATTCCAAGTCATCACCATTGCATTTGTTCCCAAACTGAACAAACTAGGGTACAAGTAAGTTCCTGACAGATTCCTTTTTGCCTATTCAAAACTGAACTTTCTTAAGACCAGCTTGGCACAAAAATAAAATAATTTATATTTAAGTTTTGTCTATGCCATGTTTATGTGTTAAATCCAACTAACTCAATCCTTTCTTTTCCAATTTTATAAGAAACTCATCTTCTTGGCATATTCAGTCATCATGGGCCACACATTTCTAAAAATACACAAATTGTATATAACTTGAATAATTCAGATTGGGAAAAGTTGAGCTACCCTACCTTGAGGCATAAATTTTAGTTTCTATTGACAATGAAACAGTAATCAAACATTGAAAAATGGAACTTGAACACAAATATCAATGATTGTTGTTGATATTATTTCTTGTTGTTGATATGTAGTTGGAAAAGGATGAAAATAAAAAAAATTGGGATAGTGAGAAAAATTAGAGATAAAAACAGCCTGCAGAACTAGAACAATCTCTGTCCTTCCTGTAGTCATGACCTTGGAAATAAAGAGTACCTTGAATCCTTTATGATATTGCTTGCCCACTTAGAATTCTGTTCACTGAGCAAGTTGTCCAGCATATGCTTTAAATAAGCTAAACCCTGCCAATCCTTACAGGAACCCATAAAACTTTAAACTCTGCACAAGTAAAGGAGAATTATCTAATTCTTTCTTCCAAGTGTGGACTATTCTCTTTCCCGAAGAGTGAATTATTTTTTATGATCTTTAAAATACTTTCTAGATCTAAGTATATTTAGTTACATACCAAACAATTTCTCAGGCTTCTCCTGGTGCATTAGCTATACAAATAGGCACAATAGCCAAATCTTTGTGAATATCCCCAGTACTTCTATCTTTCTTTCTTTCTTTCTTTCTTTCTATCTATCTATCTATCTATCTATCTATCTATCTATCTATCTATCTATCTATCTATCTATCTATTTATCTATCTATCTATCTATCTATCTATATCTATATCTATATATCTATCTATTTATCACAGTGTACCTTAGAGGTTAAATGGAAATTTTGAATGAGAACTTGTCTGTGTCAGCATGAAGGACTAATGGCAGATAATTTATGACATCCCCCATATGGAGATAAAGTTAGAGGTCTGGATAAGAAATAGCTTTCCAGGATGCCTGGGTAGTCTAGTAGTCTACTACTCAATGGACCTAAGCACAACCCTAATTGGATCCTATTATTTTCATTTCTGACCACTCTTTAAGCCTAATCCATTGGAAAACAATCCAGATCTTCTGAAGGTGGGGGGAAGTTGGAGAAACAGAACAATTCCCATCTCATGCAAAGAAAAATGATGAGCACACAGAAGGTGAAAACTATTTCTACTGTTACTAGATTCCATTTACTTAATGATATAAGTTTTACAGGGCAGTTAGATGGCACAGTGATAGAACACTAAGTTTGGAATCTCAAATACTCATCTGCATGGGTACAGATCTGGCCCCAGATAGTAGCTCTGTGACTCTGGGCAAGTCATTTAACCTTGTCTGCCTCAGTTCCATATCTGCAAAAAGAAATGAAGAAGGAAATGGAAAACCACTCCAGTATCTTTACCAAGAAAATCCTAAATGGGGTCATAAAAAGTCTGATCAACTGAAAAGTTGGACATGACTGAACAGCAACAAATAAAATTCACAAGAAAATTTTCTGTCAACTCTTAAGAAAGGTTATTCAAATATTTTATTACTATTATGTAGATAGAAAGAGATAGTTATAGACATAGATAGAGATGTAAATATAGATGGAAATTGAAGTTTAAGGGATTTAAGATATTTGTCCAAGCCAATACAGATAGCAAATGACAGATATGAGAATTGAGCTCATTTGTCCTGAAGGGTGCCAGAGGAAACATTTGTGGTCCTGACATTAACAATAAAGAGGGCTTACTGTTTTCTCAGATCATGTATTGCAAGTGTTACAAAAACTTATCAAATATAATGATTTATTTCTGGTGATTTGTATTAGATAAATAATATGGAAAGGAATCTAGAAAAGCTTTTTTTGCTGGGGTTTATGAAATCTTTCAAAAGAAGCTGAAGATCATACAGACCGAAGTGGTGTTTTATCACCTCTTCTGATTGATGGGCAGTATTAAGAAAAGAAAGATTTTGTTGTTTTGAAGGTTTTTTGTGGATAGGAAGAATAGTTAAAAGAAATTGTTTGGAAATACATTGTCCAGGGGTAGTGTGTAATTCACATAAACTAACGAAAAGGATTTACCTAGAGATTCAGGAATTGAACTGAGGGGTATATAAGCAAGGGTAGGAAAGGTGAGTCAGTTCCTGCTTATTTAAAAGAGCCAGTTATTAAGTTCTCAGCATCAATATACATCTACACCTTGGAAATTGGTAAATGTTATAAATCAGAACATTTTTTCCCTGGAGAACCAGTTATTAAACATTTCCCAACATACTCATGGATATAAACTGAAAAATAAATGGGAAAAAGCTGACATACATCTGCCAAGCAGGATGCTTTATAAAGTAGTTGTTACAAAAACAAAGAAGAAAGAAGAAAGACTAACAATTCAAAAAAATTCAAGAAGGAAGGCAGAAACAAGAAAAATAAATAATCAATTGACTCAGATGTTTTATACACACACACACACACACACACACACACACACACACACACACACCCCTAGAGTTCAGAAGGTATAGTTGTCAATTTGACATTGCATCTCTGAGACTTGGTGGGATCCAAATCACATTAAAATATGGTTCTGGAAGGGAACACATTATTGTAAAAATAATATAATATTTATTTATTTATTTATTTATTTTATAGTTATTGCCACACATCATTTTTTTGTTCAGGAGAAATCGTATCTATAAGAGAGAATAATCTGATAAAGGAAATACAATGCAAGCAAACATCAATAGAGAACATGGAAATGTTATGTTGTGGTCCACATTTCACATCCCTCTCTCTGGGTGTATATGGCCTTCTTCACTGAACAATTGTAATTGGTTTGAAGCATTTCATTGTTGAAAAGAGTCATGTCCATTAGAACTGATCTTCATACAGTACTGTTGTTGCCGTGTACAACGATCTCCTGGTTCTGCTCATCTCACTAAGCATCAGTTCATGCAAGTCTCTCCAGGCCTCTCTGAAATCGTCCTTCTGGTCATTTCTTACAGAGCAATAATATTCCATAACATTCATATATCATAATTTATTCAGCCACTCTCCAATTGATGGGCATCCATTCAGTTTCCAGTTTCTAGCCACCACAAAAAGAGCTGCCACAAACATTCTTGCACATGTGGGGCCCTTTCCTTCCTTTATGATTTCTTTGGGATATAGGCCCAATAGAAACACTGCTGGGTCAAAAGGTATGCACAGTCCGATAACTTTTTGAGCATAGCTCCAAATTGCTCTCCAGAATGGCTGGATCCGTTCACAGCTCCACCAACAATGCATCAGTGTCCCAGTCTTGCCACATCCCCTCCAACATTCATCGTTATCTTTTCCTGTCATTTTAGCCAATCTGACAGGTGTGTAGTGGTACCTCAGAGTTGTCTTAATTTGCATTTCTCTGATCAATAGTGATTTGGAGCACCTTTTCATGTGATTATAAATAGTTTTAATTTCATCATCTGAAAATTGTCTGTTCATACCCTTTGACCATTTATCATTTGGAGAATGGCTTGAATTTTTATAAATGTGAGACAATTCTCTATATATCTTAGAGATGAGACCTTTATCAGAACCCTTAAATGTAAAGATGATTTCTCAATAATAATATAATATTTAAATAATGGGCCATACTGACAGAATGATAACATATATGTGTGTGCATGCATGTGTAGATGTATATATGTGTATACTGACACAATGAAAGAGAAAGTATGAAGAAACAGATTGATTAAAGCCCAGTGGAGGAAAAAGAAAGGTTATTGTCCTTCCCATTTACTACAGAAAATCTAAAAAGAAAAAAAGAGAGAAAGTATTCAGGAAAAATATATACAGATAGCAAATGACAGATATGAGAATTGAGCTCATTTGTCCTGAAGGGTGCCAGAGGAGACATTTGTGGTCCTGACATTAACAATAAAGAGGGCTACTGTTTTCTCAGCTCATGTATTGGAAGTGTTACAAAAACTTTTCAAATATGATGATTTATTTCTGGTGATTTGTATTAGATAAATAATACGGAAAGGAATCTAGAAAAGCTTTTTTTGCTGGGGTTTATGAAATCTGAGACTGAGCCTCTGAACAGAGTTTGATGGAATGAATCCTCTCTCCAGCTCAAGACAGACTGAAAAACTCCAAGAAAGGTAAACTCTCACTGGGGTGAAAAAGGGTGCTCAAACTGAGTCAGACAAACTCTGGGAAACCCAGTGAGAGAGGCTTAATCCCAGCAACTGAGACCCTCAGCCCTGGCACAGCAGAGGAGCCCAGCAGGGGGCAGCCTCCAGCCCCAGCTAGAAGGCAAACTCTGGGAAACCAGGGTGTGTCCTGCACAGAGCAGGCAAAGATACCCCTGCAAACTGAAGGTGGCACTGTGCTCAAAGCCTAGTCTCAGAACTACACAGGAAGCTGAGGACAGCGCCCTCTATACCTCAGGAGCAAAACTCCACCATAAAAACAAATAGGAAATACCAAAAGAAAAGAAATAGAGCAAGAAATGAAAAACAAAACAAACAAACAAAAAAACCCAAACAAACAAACAAACAAAAAAAAAAACCTGGACCATAGAAAGCTAATATAGTGACAGGGAAGACTGAAACACAAAATCAGAGGAGGACAAAATGTCCACAGAGGAAATCTCAAAGAATATAAACTGGTCTCAAACCCAAAGAGGCTTCTTGGAAGTTCTCATACAAGGCTTAAAAAAGGCAAATAAGAGAAGAAGAAAAACTGAGAAAGAAAATGAGAGGTGTGCAAGAGAGAGAGTCAACAGCTTGGAAAAGGAAGGAAAAAATCATCTGAAGAAAACAAAGCCTTAAAAAGTCAAATTAACCAAATGGAAAAAGAAATTCAAAAGATAAGTGAAGAAAATTAGATTTTACAAAGTAGAACAGGGCCAATGGAAGCTAATGATTTTGTGACAGCAAGAATCAGTCAAACAATCTTAAAAAATTAAAAATTGGAAGAAAATGAAATATCTCATTGGAAAAACATCTAACCTGGAAAATAGGTCTAGGAGAGACAATTTAAAAATCCTTGACCAACCTGAAGGCCATAACTAAACACCATAGCCTGGATAGCACTGTACAAGAGGTCATTAAGGAAAACTGCCACAATATTCTAGAAACAGGGTGGAAATATTCATTGTAAAAATAAATTGATCACCTCTGGAAAAAGATCCCACAGGGAAATCCCCAAGGCACATTGTCGCAAAACTCCAAAACTACAATTTCAATGAAAAAGTACTGTGAGCTGCCAGACAAAAACAATTCACATATCAAGGAGCAACAGTCATGATTACCCAGGATCTGGCAGCATCTACAATGAAGAATCAGAGGGCCTAGAATACCATATTCTGGAAGGCAAAGTACCTGTGGTTACAACCAAGAATTAACTACCCAGGGAGATTCAGCATCACTCTTCAAGGGAGGAGATGGAACTTCAATTAAGTAAGAGACTTTCAATAATTTCTTCTGAAAAAAAAAACAGAAATAAACAGAAAAATTAATCTAGAAACACAGGACTCAAAAGAAGTATAGAAAAAGTAAACAAGGGAAAGTTATATATTATTTAAAGCTTAAACTGTTTTCAACCCTAGATGAGAAAATTATATCTGTACCTCTTGAGAACTGTATCTGTTGCTGGGGCAGAGAGAAGGTGATATCAATGGTCTGAGGGTGTGATTGTGAATAATCCTGATGTGATAATATCAAAGACGAAGATATATAGGGGTGAGAAAAGGTCTGTAGTGGGAAAAAGGGAAAAGGAAGGTACAACAGGACAATTAGATCACATGAAGAAGCACAAAAGACCTATTATAATCTATGGAGAAAGGGGAGGAGGTTGAGCATTGTCTGAAGTATGATCTCATCAGTTTTGGCTCTAAGAGACAATCACTTAATCATTCAGGGGTACAAAAATTTATCTAGTCCTATAAAGAAATAGGAGAAAACAGAGGAAAGAAAAGGGAGGGTCAGGACAGAAGAGAAGGAAGAGACCCTAGGATAAAAGGAAAGAGAAGGGGAGAACAATGATAGTAGATAAGATAGTGGGTGGAATGGGTAAAAAAAAAAAGACTTCTAATGATGACGTAGAAAGATAGAACAAAAGTATATACAGGGGTAAAAATGGGATGGAGGGAAAAAACAGAGCTGATAATCATAACTGTGAATGTGAATGGCATGAATTTTTCCGTAAAATGGAAGCAAATAATAGAGTGGATTATAAAAATAAAACAGAATCTTACAGAATGTTATTTACAGCAAACATATTTTGCACAGAGAGACACATACACAATAAGAATGAAAGTCTGGAAAAGAATTTATTATGTATCAATTGAAGTAAAATAAAGCAGTGGTAGCAAAAGTAAAAATATATTTTATTAAAAGAGATAAAGAAGGAAAGTAAATCTTGATAAGTGGTAGTATAAACAATGAAACAGTCGCTTTACTAAAGGTGTATGCACCAAATGGTAAAACTGCCAAATTCCTAGAGAAGATTTTAAACTGGAAGAAATAGACAGAAAAATTATTTAGTGGGGAACATCAACAATCCCCTCTCAGAATCAAACAAATCTAAACACAAAATAAACAAGAAAGAAACTAGGAAGATTAATAGGATCCTAATATATATATATATATATTTATATATATACATATATATATATATATATGTATATGTATATATATATATATATATATATATGATAGAACTTTGCAGAAAATTGAATAAAGACCTAAAGGCACATAACTTTTTCTCTGTAGCACATCTACACAAAATTAGCCGTACATCAGGACATAAAAACCTCACAATCAAATTCAGAAAGATAGAAATAATAATTTTTTTCCTTTTCAGATCACAATGCATTAAAAATTATATTCAGTAAAGTGACAGGGAAAGATGGAATAAAAAACAATAGGAAATTCAATAATCTCATTCTTAAAAACAACAAATCAGAGAAACAATCCATAACTTCATCCAAGAGAATAACAATATTAACACAATATGCCAAAATCAGTGGGATGCAACAAAAGCAGTTCTTAGGGATAATTTTATATCTCTAATTAGCTACATGAATAAATTAGAGAAAGAGAAGATCAATAAATTGGGCATGCAACTAAAAAGCTGCAAAAAGAAATTAAAAACTCCCAATTAAACAACAAATTAGAAAATCTCAAATTTAAAGATTAATAAAATTGAAACTAAGAAAACTAGTGAATAAATAAAACTAAGATTTGGTTTTATGAAAAAAAAGACAACAAAATAAATAAACCTTTGGTTAATTTGATTAGAAGAAGGAAAGAAAAAAACAAATCACCAGGATCAAAAATGAAAAGGATGAACTTAACACATCAATGGGCTTCTACATCAGTAAAAAAGAATTTAAAGTCATATTTAGGAATTATTTTTCCCAAATGTCCTATAAGAAACGACCAGCAGGATGATTTCAGAGGGGCCTGGAGAGACTTACCCAAACTGATATTAAGTGAAGTAAGTAGAACCAGGGGATCATTGTTCACAGCAACAAGATTATGTGATGATCAATTCTGATGGACATGACTCTTTCCAACAATGAGATGATTTAGACCAGTTCCAATGGTCTTGTGATGGAAAGAGCCATCTGCACCCAGAGAGAGAATTGTGGGAACTGACTGTGTGTCATAACATAATATTTTCCCTTTTTTGTTGTTTCCTTGGATTTTGTTTTCTTTCTCATTTTTTTCCTTACCAGATTTTCCTTGTGCAGCATGATAGTTGTGGAAATACATATAGAAGAATTGCTTATGTTTAATATATATTGATTTGCTTGCTGTCTAGTGAAGGGGGTAAAGGGAACAAAGGCAAAAAATTAGAACACAAAGTTTGCAAGTATAAATGTTGAAAACTATTTATGCATATGTTTTGAAAATAAAAAAGTTTTAATTAAAAAAATATATAATTTTTGCATGCATGTGGAAGATGTTTGAGAAAGAGGATAGATTTTTAAACAGAAAACCCAATTATGGTCAATTGCAGTAGTTCAGTTGAGAGGTGATAATCATTTTAGGGAACTAGGGTCTTTTGGCTGGAGGATAAAAGTCTTGAAATGGGAATTGAGATTGCTAGTCAGTCAACAAATATTTCTTAAGTGCTTAAGTTCCAGGCATTGTGGTAAGTGATGAGAAAACAAAGGTAAAATTGTTGGAATCCTCTCAAGGAGCTAATATTCAAATAGTGGATATAATATAAAAAGTACATATTCTATATTTGAGACAATAAATATTTATTAAATTTCTTGTGTATATCAGGTACTATTCTAAATTTAGTGGATACAAAGAAATGCAAAAGATAGTACCTACTCACTGTTTAATGGATAGAAGTTAGGAGAATGAAGCAGAAGACATTCTAAATACCAGCAGGTGAAAAGCCGCTACCTTAAACATATAAACCCATTTATTCACCAGTTGCTATCTCAGATGGTTCTGGAAAGGAAAGTGACCCAAGTGACTTTGCACAGCCTTCCCTCACTTCAATCCATTTCATTTGGATGTTATGGCATCATCTCCCTGTCATGGTCCTCTTTGAGAATGAAGAACAAATAACAAGAACAATCTTGTGACAATTATGTGCTCAATTTACAAATTTTTTAGTGAAATTCATGGAAAAGGTTTTTTCCCCCCTATGACCTCCCATATTTCCTTTAAGTGTTCAACTCAAAGCAAAGGATGTTTTCCTCTAGATAGCTTGTATAGGGCTAATACCAATGGAATACATAGGCTATCCCTCATTTATTCCTTATCCTCACTTCATACCCAGAGGCATCCTTGTTTTCTTAAGTAGCTTTTTTGGGCATGGTTGGTTTTTTATTAGTAATAGGCTACAGGCTGCTCATACCAACCATGTCCATCTCCATTGCCCTTTGGGTGACCCACAGCTTTAACTTCTCAAATACTAAAATCTGTCATGATTCTTGGCCATTTGACATCAATAAAAAAATCTGATGTTGAAAAGATTTTTTGTTTGTTTCAGGATAAAGTTTGGAGTCAGTAAAAGCACTGAAAAATTTAGAAGGATAATCCAGCTGGGTTTTTTTTCAACCTATTCAATTATAGATCTTTTTCATTGTCCCTCCTAAGTATCTATTGAAGATATTTGAGCTGATAGATCATTTTTTATGGGTTGGCCATTCAACTGTGTATTAAGTTTGCATAATAGCTATTCTTTGTTTTCTGGATTTTTATTATGAAATAAGCCAGTGTTTTCTTTTGATCCAATTTACAATGCAAATCTCTTCAGATGATTTTATCTACAAGAGCTAAATGCCACCCTCCCACTTTCAAGCAGCTTATAGTTGGTTTAAAAAAAAAAAAAAAAACTATGAACTGCATTATACTCTCCTCGCTAGTAGACTTCAAAGCAATTATTTTATCTAACCATAGATAGTTTTCTGGAGGGCAAAATGTCCCTTTTCTTGCTGGAATAAGATAAAACATAGAAAACACACACATCACAGAAGCCTATACTCAACAATATTGCCTTAGGGAAGAAATCTCCCATAGCTCAAGAATAAGAAACATCTTTTGGGACTTCAATATGATTTCCCCATGGCATAACCTCATATTTGGATCATGACCTTACTTAGTAGCAAGCCTCCAAGGACTAAGAAGAAAATAATCTCCTGTTGTTTCATGACAGATCTAAACAACAGAGCCAAATTTGTTGTTTCTTTAGAAGTGTCCGGTGCCTTTCTTCCCTGACAACATTGGAGCAAAAATGAATAAAACTAACTGAAATAGTTTTATCCATAGGACAAAAAACCATTTATTTGTTCATATATATAAAAACAATTTAATAAAAATATTAGTTAAAATTAATTTATTTTCTCATAGGTAGAAAGAAGTAATGGTTAAAAGTATTGAGAATCAGTGACACTTATGTACAATAATTATGAGTTGCCTTTATGTCCATAGCTAAAATAAGTCTTTGTTCAATAAACAGTCCTTATGAACATAGTAGTCTCATGGCCTTCCAGGAAACACTGTTGTTTTCAATTTCATCTCTTTCTTTTTCCTCCCTAATATGAAAGATAAACAGGAGGCTCCTTCTAACCATATTGCTCAGCATTCTATCCACTTTATATTTCCCAGCTCCTGAAGTGAAAAAGAACCCTGATTCCTCCACAACTGCTATTTCTGTTTGCCTGTTCAGCACTGCTCTTGCCACCAGTATTATTTTTCTTTAAACTTGTTTTCTTAAACTTGTTGATCTCACACAGTTAAAATCCCAAATCACTGAATAGTTCCATTAAATCTATGAATTATAAACCCACACAAATCATCAGCATTTCTATATATTGCTGACAAAGCCCAGCAGCAAAAGATAGAAAGAGAAATTCCATTTAAAATAACTGTAGAAAAAATAAAACATTTGGGAGTCTCCCTGCCAAGACAAACCCAATAACTTATGAACACGATTACAAAACACTTCTCACACAAATAAAGTCAGATAAACAATTGAAAAATATCAATTGTTCATGAATAGGCTGAGCTAGTACAATAAAAATGACAATTCTGTCTAAATTGGCCTATTTGTTCAGTGCTATGTCAATCAAACTGCCAAAAATTATTTTATAGTACTAGTAAAAAATAATAACAAAATTCATGCTGAAGAAGAAAAGATCAAGAATATCAAGAGAATTAATGAAAAAAGAATACAAACGATGGTGGCTTAGCTGTAACAAACCTAAAACTATATTATAAAATAGCAGTCATCAAAATCATTTGGTACTGGTTAAGAAATAGAGTGGTGGATCAGTAGAATAGACTAGATACACACAGCATAATGATCAAGGACTATAGTAATCCTCTTATTTGATAAACCCTCAGACTTCAGCTTCTGAAATAAGAAATCACTATTGGACAAAAATTGCAGGGAAAATTGGAAAATAATATGTGAGAAACTCAGCATAGACCTACATCTCACACCCCATACCAAAATTAGGTCAATTTATATTTGACCAAAATAAGGCCAACTACATGATTTGGGTATCCATGGTGATAGCATAAACAGATTAGGAGAACAGGGGATAATTTACCTATCAGATCTTTCTTTGGAGAAGGGATGAATTTATGACCAAAGAAGAACTAGAGAGCATTATGAAAAGCAAATGAATAGCTTTGATTACATTAATTTAAAAAAGGTTTTGCACAAACAAAACCAACAGAAACAAGATTAAAAGGGAAGTACAATGCTGGAAAAAAAATCTTTCCAGCCAGTGATTCTGATAAAGGACTTATTTCTAAAAAAAGAACAGTGTAAAATTTATAAGAAAACAAATCATTTCCCAATTTATAAATGGCTTAAAGTTATGAACAGGCAATTTTTAGATGATGAAATCAAAGCTACTTATAGTCACATGAAAAAAATTGTCTAAATCACTATTGATTAGAGAAATGAAAATTAAGACAACTCTGAGGTACCACCTCACACCTTTCAAATTGGCTAAGATGACAGGAAAGAATAATGATAAATGTTGGAGGGGATGTGGAAAAACCGGGACACTCATGCACTGTTGGTGGAGTTGTGAAATGATCCAACCATTCTGAAGAGCAAGCTGGAATTATGCCCCAAAGGCTATAAAACTGTGCATATCCTTTGACCCCGCAGGGCCATTACTAGGTCTGTATCCCAAAACTATAAAGGAGGAGAAAGGACCAACATGTGCAAAAATGTTCATAGCAGCTCTTTTTGGGGTAGCAAAGAATTGGAAAATGAGTGGATGCCCATCAGTTAGTGAATGGCAGAATATCGTGGTATATAAAGATAATGGAATATTCTTGTTCTATAAAAATGATGAATAAGCTGATTATACCAAAGGCCTGAAAAGATTTCCATAAATTGATGCTAAGCAAATCAAGTAGAACCAGAAGTACATTGTACACGATAATAGCAAGAATATGCAGTGTTCAACTATGAAAGTCTTGGTTCTTCTCAGTGGTTCAGTGATCCAAGGCAATCCCAATAAACTTTGGACAGATAATGCCATTTGCATCCAGAAAAAAAGAACTAAAGAGACTAAATGCAAATCAGCACATACTATGTTTTTTTTTTCTCTCCTATTGTTTTTCCCTTTTCTTCTGATTTTTTCTCTCAATGTGATTCATAAAGTAATTTCTATTAAAAATAAATAGGTTGATAGATTAAGAAAAAACAAAAAAGAAAAGAAAAACTACCTGATGTTCTGAAGAATAAAAGATTTTGATGGTCCTTTGAAAACTAATAACTGAATTTTAAGTATAGAGTAAGAAGCAACATTATGCAAATGTTGTGCAGGATTTTAATTTACTAACTTAATGAAATATTTAAAGAATATAGTGGAAGGTTACAGGGGAGTTTTAATGTAGGACAAAAGAGAGTGAAGAAATTTTTATACCAAATTCAAAATAATTAGGATAATGGAAATGATAAATAACTACCCTGTTCTATAAATGTAAGATTTAAAATGAAATCTAGGATTAAATTTTAAAACTTGATGGCTTTGGGATATAAGTAATATGATTGTCTTAGGATAATTACAAACTAAATCAGGCAGTTCAGGCACTGATTTCTTGATTTAGGAGAATGAACAATTAAACATACAGAACTCTTCTTTCATAGAAGTAGAAAAAATACAGGATCATAAGATGGCATTCATCCAAATGAATTCTATTGATTTCTGTTTGATTATATTATGTTTCTATTGATTATACTGTTATTTCTTATTATGAAGAACAATTAAATGTTACTGTATCATAATATGAATAAAATAAAAACATTTTAAAGTTGTTTTGATCCCTAAAATTCTTAAAACAATGGTTCTTTTATTTTCTCCAGTTTAAAAATAAATAATAGGGGGCAGCTAGTTGGTGCAGTGGATAGAGAGCACCAGCCCTAAAGTCAGGAGGACCTGAGTTCAGATTTGACCTCAGACATTTAATACTTCCTAGCTGTGTCACCTTGGAAAAGTCACTTAACCTCAATTGCCTCAGCAAAAAAAGTAAAAAAAAAATAAATGAACAACAGTACTTTCTTCACTAGATCAAAAAACAAAGACGTTTTCTAAGCAGGAGGAAGGGAAATAAAGACAAATTATGAAGAAGGCAAAAGAGTTTACAAATTTTCCCAGAGAAACCAAAGTTGGAAGGTTTGGGTGAAAATAACAGAAGGGCACATTTAAGCTTCACAGAAGTATAATGATCTTAGCAATTAG
This sequence comes from Myrmecobius fasciatus, assembly GCA_023553655.1. Classification (NCBI taxonomy): domain Eukaryota; kingdom Metazoa; phylum Chordata; class Mammalia; order Dasyuromorphia; family Myrmecobiidae; genus Myrmecobius; species Myrmecobius fasciatus. The sequence continues at coordinate 322,824 of JAJPUD010001343.1, forward strand.
AATTTCCCAAGCAAAATGGACTTGCTGAAGAATTGTTTTAGTCACTTTCCCATCTCTGGAATTCTTTAAATAGACGTTGAAAGATTATTGCTCAGAAATGACATAGAGGGAATTTCTGTTCATGATCAAGTGGACTTTTGATTTTCTTTCGACTTCTGAAGTTCTATGATGACAAGAACAGAGTCTTCCATTTTGATCAGTAGCACCTTTCGTGTAAGAAAAACTTCATATAAAGTCTCTTCTGACAGTTCTACTACAGGGAAAAGTAAAAAAATAAAAATAAAAAAATTCTCCCAAGCACCAAGAAGAAAAATTACCAAAAGGTTGCTTACATTTGGTGTAAGAAATGCTTTATCATAAGGAAACCAATTTACAAGAGATATCTTATGATAGGCTTCTTAAGAAAAAAAGAAATAAAGCAAATCCATTGAATTATAACAATGCATTATTTTCATATCATTTTTCAGTATTCAATTCAAAATCTGCAAGATTTTGAAATAATCTTTTGTAGAAGCTGGCAATATATCTCTCCACTCCGCAGGTTATCAAGGACAATGAACAACTCTTTAAAAACAATACAGTCTCACAAAGAGAGACAGACAGACAGACAGAGAAAGAAACAGAAAGAGACAGAAGGATAGAGAGACAGAGAGACAGATGCAGAGAGACAGAGACAGACAGAAAAAGACAGAGACAAAAGGACAGATTGAGAGAGAGACAGAGACAGAGAGAGACAGAGACAGAGAGAGAGACTTTAAATGTGAAAAGAAAGGAAATCTAAATAGGCAAAAGAGAGACTTAAGGGTCTTGGTATGTATCAGAATCCTGAAGGATTGAAAAATGTGGCAAAGAGGTATAAGAAAACAAAATGTTTTCCCTTTTGACACTGTATATTCAGCCTACCATAATCTTCCAATCAGGATTGAAGTACAGTGGCCACTCACTGCCCTGATCTCACTTCAATTGGCAAAGAATTTTTGAGTTAGTCGGTTTCCAATTTTCAATTTGAGCCAATTGGCCACTATTTAAGGACCACTGGTGGTCTTCTGTTTCTGAATAAAATATTGGTACCAGATTTCATGTGGACATACACTAGGCTTTAGTTCTACTACAGATTGAGATGCTCAATCCATATCCTAGCCAGTAGTGGAGGCTACAGATTTGCATCACCACATACAGTAAGAGCATTATCATCATCATCATCATCATCATCATCATCATCATCATCATCATCATCATC
>JAJPUD010001343.1:324073-395648 GCA_023553655.1 Myrmecobius fasciatus
TCATCATCATCATCATCATCATCATCATCATCATCATCATCATCATCTCATCATCTCATCATCATCCTCATATTTTACGTAGCTTTGAAATGAGCTTTATATATATCACAAGATAAAGAAAATATGAATAGTAGTGATTGGTGACCCATTACTAAGGAGTATTGAAGTAATTTGTCAAGTTGATCACAATTAAAATAGCACTTGTGTTTTCCCAATTCCTAGATCTCTGCAAAACATTACAGACATCTCTTGACAATATGGCAGTTATCATAGGATCATAGATTTCTAGCTAGACCTTAATAGCCATTTAGTCAAGAGCTTCTTAAACCTTTTTGTCCAAGAAATTTTTATGTAAACCTAGGTATATAAAGATATATAAAATAGGCATACAAATCACATATTTACTGATAATAAATCACAATTTTCCAAAAAAATTCAGTTATGTGACCTCAGGTAGGATTGTGACCTAAAATTTAAGAAGTTTTAATTTAGTACACCTCCCTCATTTTACAGATGGGCATATTGAGTCATATCTAAGTCAATGACTTGTCCATGGTCACATAGTAAGTGTCTAAGGTAAGATTTGAACTCACATCTCCATGACTGTGATATCATTGTCCTACCCTCTATCCCTTCTTGGACATAAAGGATACTGCCAGAAGAAAAACTGGCCAAAATACAAAGTCAGAGGCAGGAAAGGAAATACTTCAGTGCATTAGTAACACATTGGTCACTGATATTCTCTAAAAGCAAAGATTTAATTTTACATACCTCTAAATGCCTACATGAATTAAATAAAGAAGAGATCAATGAATTTGGCATGCAATTAACAAAAGCTTGAAATAGAACTTGTGAGTGCATCTGGCCCTGGTGGGTTTTTTCCTTAAGTAGTTCACTGATGGCTTGTTCAATTTCTTTTTTCCTAAAATTGGATTATTTTATTTACTGTTCTGTTAATCTTCTCCTATCTCTGCTAACATATTTTTGTAGATACCCATACTTTCATTTGGATTGGCAGATTAATTGATATACAATTGGGCAAAATAGCTCCCAATTATTGTTTTAATTTTCTCTTCATTGGTGGTGAATTCACCCAGTTCATTTTTTGATATTGATAATTTAATTTTCTTCTTTTTAAAATCAAATTAATCAAAGTTTTTCTACTTTATTTTTTTCTCTAAAGCCAGCTGTTATTTTTATTCATTATTTTAATAGTTGCCTTAATCAAAAGTAATTTTATTTTATTTTTTTAATTTTTTAAATTTTTAATTTTTTAAATAAAGCTTTTTATTTACAAAACATATGAGTGATTTTTCTACATTGATCTTTGCAAAAACTTTTTTTTCCCAAGCTTTTTCCCTCCTTCCCACTGCCCCCCCACCCCTAGATGACAGGTAATCTAATACATGCTAAATAGGATAAATTATATGACAAATACAATATATGTATACATATCTATACACTTATCTTACTGCATAAGAAACATCAGATCTAGAAAGAGAAGAAGAAAAAACAACCTAAGAAGGAAAACAAAATGCATGGAGATATTCACAGAAAGCATTAAAATGTTGTGTTGTGGTCTGCACTCAGTTCCCACAGGCCTCTCTCTAGATGTATATGACTATCTTCATCGCTGAACAATAAGAACTGGTTTGAATCACATCATTGTTGAAGAGAACCATGTCCATCAGAATTGATCATCATATAGTCTTGTTGCTGTGGATAATGTTCTCCTGGTTCTGCTGATTTCACTCGGCATCAGTTCATGCAAGTCTCTCCAGGCCTCTCTGAAATCCTCCTGTTGGTCGTTTCTTACAGAGCAATAATATTCCATAACATTCATATACCATAATTTATTCAGCCATTCTCCAATTGATGGGCATCCTTTCAATTTCCAGTTTCTTGCCACTACAAAAAGGGCTGCCACAAACATTTTTGCACACGTGGATCCCTTTCCCTCCTTTAAAATCTCTTTGGGATATAGGCCCAGTAGAAACACTGCTGGGTCAAATGGTATGCACAGTTTGATAACTTCAAAAGTAATTTTATTAATCTTTCCTTTGGTTTTCAGAATTTCTAATTTTGTATTTAATTGGAGACATTTAATTTTATTCTTTCTTCTAGCTGTTACCCTTTTGTTATGATTCTTTCACAATACAACTAATGTGGAAATATGTCTAATATGAAAATATGTCTAATATGATTATACATGTATAATCTATATGTTTTTGTCATCTTGGGGAGGAAGGAAGGAAAGAAAAACCTTATTAAGGTAAATGTCAAAACTAATAAATCAATTTTTAAAAATTTAAAAAATCAAAGACTGAGCAAAGGAACTTAGATCTAGGAAATAAGTAACTGATTAAGATGTCTGAGAATGAACTTTGGATTTCAAAGTCAGAATTGAGACTATTGGATTGAGAGACTCCAAACCATGAAGTGCACCTAAAAAGAACTAATAATGAGTTGATTGGCTTGGAATTTTGTTAATCTATTCAAAAGAGAATAGGCAAAGGGGGCTAATTGACTCCATGGTCCATTAGATTACATGCCAGTTCTGAGTTCTTAGGCTTCTTTGTCTCTATGAGTCCTCGAATAGCAAAATAGTGATTTTACTACAGCCGACATCAATAATTCCTGGTAGCAGTGTTGCACAGCTTGCTTGTAAACAGGCTAGTGAACAAGTATGAGTTTATGAACTGTCTGTATCCAGTTACAAGGGTAGCACAGAACTACTTAGAAAAGTAGCTAAAGGATATGTAACCTCCAAACAGTTAATCATGTAGGACAGATCAGATGTCTCAAGCAAGAGAATGACAGATCAATGCATAAACTTTCATTGAAAGCCACAAAACGTGGTCACAGCTGTTTATCACTCATAGCTATCTTGAGTCCTTAGGAGGAAAATGAGAGTAAACAATTTCATTGAATACAAACTTAGCCCTAACCTAGGGTAGCAGTGACATCAAATTTTAGATGGACAATTGAAAGTACTTGCCTATAAGAAAGACATTGAAAATTCAGTTCTATGAGCAAAACTTAATGTGCTAAAACACTGAATATCAGCCTTGTAAATACCCTGGTGCATCTTATAATTCCTAAAAGAGAGTAAATTGTTTACTTTGGTATTTTTTATCATTAATATAGTCATGACTTAAGATGACTAGTGAATATTTTTTTAGCATTAGATAAAAGTAATTTCCTAAATGTCTTTTCAGTTATTCTAGGTTAGTTCATAATCCATTTCATGAGACTACCACCATTGTTCTCTTTTCTCCATTCTAATTCACTTGTTGAGGAAGATAAATCATCCTTAGAATAAACTCTCAGGTAAGTCCCTATTTGCAAAATCTGAGTTTAATTCATCTCCTAGGCCCTTGCCTAAAGGGGTACATATATCTCTTCTACAGCAATTTTCCAGGTCATCCCCACAACTAGAAAGCCATACATACATTTGTATGAAGACTTCCCTCAAACTCTCTGTATTATCATTTAAATAATAAACAGCTCTACAATATATTGGTACTAAAGAACAGAATACAATTAAATTCCAGGTACCTGAATCATCAAAGAAATGTAAAATCAGAGACAGCCTGTGCCATGTTAGTCAAACACCTACTCTCAGAACCAGATGAAGAAAGTTAAGGATTTAGAGCTCAAGCCATTTGTCCTTTTGGCTGAGAATTCCTATGAGCCTGACAACAGCATCTATGTTTTAACCTAACCATTGAAGACCTAGAAGAGAAGTTTCTTGCCATTTATGGTTCATTGGAACCATAAATGACTCAGCATCACTAACTGCCTTGATTTTATCAAAGGAAATAGAAGGAAAGAGGATCCATTGCTACGAATATTCCTGCTGCATCAGCTTTTCCACATGACTTGCAGTTGAATTCTTCTATATGTTTTTCTCCCATTAAAAAGTGAGCTCCTTTAGAGCAGGAATTATCTTTTCTATTTGTATAGAAAAGTACTTAGTACAGTGATTTTTTAAAGTACTTAACAAATGTTTCATTCATTCATTCATTAAAGTCCAGAGACAGATACCACAGTAACATGTAAGCAGAAGGAAAGAATTGAATCCGTACTAATGGAAAAATAAGAATTACACTGCTCCACTGACTTAGCAGTCACTCTAAAACTGCACACCAGTGATTTCATCTCTTCCAGAACAAAAGATTCATCTCAGATAATCACCAGGAAAGACTCTCACTATTTTCCTCAGGTTTTATTATTGCCTCTAATCAAGTGGCTCATGATATTAACATTACAGCAACCCCATCCTTGCTCCCCACTGGATCTGTCTCACCAAATAGCTTTGTTTAAATACATTTATACCATAATCCACTTGCTAAAGAACATCTTGTTTTGCTTTGTTTTAAGTTCAGGTGTATTCTGCTAATCCTTCTTAAAGGCTCCTGGGAGCTAAGGTTTTGTTTCTATCTGTTTACCTACAGACACTTACCATATTTATTTTTGTCCTTTTTCTCCCTTATTCTGAAATGAAAGGGAGAACAGTGGACTGAATTATATTTGCGAGTTCACAAAACTCTTTAAACACAACTTCATTTTTCTCCCTGAAATAGAAGCTACTTTTTAAATGTCAAAGTGCTTCTGTTAATGTTGGGTTCCATTGAATTGTAGAATGCTGAATTCCCTAAAGAATTGTAGATGAGACTCAACCAAAAGGAAATTTATAGGGGCATGATGGACATAACACAACACAATACTATACATGAAAAGCTACATAAATGTCAAAAAAGGGAAATGTGAGTGATTATGATACTCTGGTTACAGCAAAGTATAAACAGCCTAACCCTGTTCCATGTCAAAAGGGCAAAGTAAGAAGGCACCCAGTTCATTGATTAGATCTCCTACAATAAATTTAGGGAAGATCATGAATGTGACTAACATAGGATAGATATGCAAAGATGGTTCTTCATTTGCATTTGAATAGTGAATATACAGCCTCACATGCTTGGTAGTTGTGTGACCCTGCCCAATTCACTTCATACTACTTGGGTCATTTTCCTGGCCTGTAAAATGAACTGGAAGAAATGGCAAACCAGTTTACTATCTTTGCAGGAAAAGCCCAAAATAGGGTCACGAAAACTCAGACATGAGCGAGCAGGAACATCCCCTCTTGATAAAAGCTCAGATCCAGGAACAAATCGTTTATTAAATATTTTATATGTCCAAGCATTATATAAGTACTTAAGACATAAATGCATGCAAAAAAGAAATATAGTGCCTGCCTTTAAGGAGGGCTTACATTCTAATGAGGTAGACCCTAAAGGGAGCAGAAAATCTCATGGGTTTTGAAATACAAAAGGCAGAAGCAAGGTCAGAGGGAAATAAAGTCAGTGTAATGATGTTGTTCTTAGAGAAAAGTTATTATCTTTATTGCTATTTTTCATTGTCTTCATTGTCACGGTTGTAAAAATATCACATAGCTCAGCTCTTATTGTCATTTCCCCCAATTTATCATTTCTACAACTATTTTTACTATCAACAACAATGATAATATTATACTTTTACATTTTTGAATGATATATGCACATGTATATACAATATGTAATTTTATGTAATACATTGTACATAACAGATTGTATATATTATATGTAGTTATATATGTGCATCTGTTTATATACTTATATATGTTTTCATTTGACCTTCATTAAAATCTCCTTTAGGGTAGATGTTATTATGAGTCCCATTTTACAAATTAGAACCTGAAGTTCATTGGGATGAAGGGACTTGCCCATAGACTCTTCGCTTATACACTTTACTCAGTATACAGTACTGCTTCTATACACCAAATAAGATGTAATAAAAGCTGACATTTATGTAGCAATTTAATATTTGTGAATCACTTTATATTCTTATATCATCAGATCTCCATATGTCTTATTTCTCTCAACTCCAAGTCCAGAATGCCTTCCCACTATACCAGACTACTCACTTTCAAACATCTGAGAAAGAGCAGAAATGCCTACTAGTCAGCCACAATGAATTTCCAGAATCCTCAATTAACAACCATAATTCACAACACATTGGAGTATAGAAGCATCATTGTATACTGAGTAAAGTGCAAATTATGGAGTTTGAAAGACCTGACTTCAAATTCTGTCTCTAAAACTTATTAGATGTGATCTTAACCAAGAGAGCAAACCTTTATGTTTTTTGAAAACTTCTTTCAATGTCTTTAAAAATGAATGGAGGTAACCTAACAGAATCACAACTCAAAGAATATTACAGAACAGTAATAGTCAAAACTATTTAGTACTGGTTAAAACTTTTTTTAGTGTCCATCAGTTGGATAGATTAAGTACAAAGAAATCTAAAGCAGAATTTCTTGATAACCTTAAAGATACCAATTACTAGCTTAAGTACTGTTAAACAAAAACTATTATGAAAACTCTCCTGCAGAAACTATGGCTAAAACAACATTATTACTATGTATTAGAATAAGTTTCAGATGAATATCTGATGTGTGTGTCTCATCATAAACAAAATAGGGGATAAGGAAAGGAAATTCCTTTCCTAGGAATATTAAAAAAAGGATCTTAGGAAATAAAAAAGGATGACTTGGAAAATGGACAACTTTGATTACATTAAATTAAAAGGATTTTTGCAAAAAACAAAACTAACAGAAACAAGTTTCAAAGAGAAGTACAAAACTGGGAAAAAATCTTTATAGTCAATGTTTCTGATAAAGGTCTCATTTCTAAAATATATAAAGAACTGTGTCAAATTTATAGAAATACAAGTCATTCCCTAATTGATAAATGGTCAAAATATACAAGCAGACAATTTTGAGATGATGAAATTAAAGCCATTTAAAGTTATATGAAAAAATGCTATAAATCACTATTGATTAAAGAAATACAAATTAGAGGTATTGCCTTACATCTCTTACATGGGCTAAAATACCAGGAAGAGATAACAATAAATATTGGAAGGGGTGTGGGAAAACTGGGACACTAATACATTGTTGGTGGAGTTGTGAAACGATCCAACTATTCTGGAGAGCAATCTGGAACTATGTCCAAATGGCTATCAAACTGTGCATCCCTTGACCCAGTCATTACTGGGTCTGTATCCCAAGAAAATCATAGAAGAGGGAAAAGGACCCACAAATCCAAAAATGTCTGTAGCAGATCTCTTTTGTGGTGGCAAAGAACTGGAAAAGTAATGGATGCCCATCGATTGGGGGATGGTTGAACAAGTTGTGGTACATTAAGGTAAAGGAATATTATTATTCTATAAAAATGATAAATAAGCTGATTATAGAAAGGCCTACAAAGATTTACATGAACTCATGCTGAGTGAAACAAGCAGAACCAGGAATACATTGTACACAACAGCAGCAAGAATGTGCAGTGATCGACTATGAAAGATTTGCTTTTTCTCAGTGATTCAGTGATCCAAAGTAATCCCAATAGACTTTGGACAGAAAATGCCAATTGCATCCAGAAAAAGAACTAAGGGGACTGAATATAAGTCAACACATGCTATGTTAATTTGTTTTTTCTATTTTTTTTATCTCTCCCATGTTTTTTCCCTCTTGCTCTGATTTTTCTCTCCCAAGATGATTCATAAAGCAATGTGTATTAAAAATAAATAAACTTCCTACAATAAAAAAGAAATATAGATTAATTAATTGTAATGTTAATCAAGCTATGAAGTGCTATAGCAATTCTGGAAAACAATTTTAGCTTATATCTACAAAGTTACTAAACTTTGCATGGTCTTTCACTAAATAATAATGCTAGTAAACATGTACCTTAGAGATGAAGAGAATGAGACCTATTAGTTTATAGGTACATATATATATATCATATACATATATATGCTACTCACAAAAGTAATGATAAAAATCAAGGTCTCACAAATTTACATTTATATGTGACTTAAAATAGGATTCAGTATATATCTTTTAACCCTTATTAGAATCTGATGTAAGTGTGATACTTAAATTTCATCTGAAAATAAAGTAGTCTGTAGCACTGTAATTTACCACATTGTACATCAGCTTGATTTTGTACTGTCTAAACAATTCATGGTACATGTCTGTTGAAAAAAAAATGAAAATGCTTTATCAGATTCTCTTAGAGTTTTTGTTCTATCTAATACTACTCTAAGACAGCACTTCCCTGTCATCATTTAGCTCATAAGCAGTAAGAATCAGAATCTCAGGGACTCTAAAATTCACAAGGTTACCTCCAAGTTTATATACTTCTGTTTGATAAGAGTCAATGGTTTTCCCAAGAACATAAGAGAGACAATTTATTCCCAGCATCACTTAGTCCTAAGGAGGACATGATTTGGCTATTATAGCCTCCTGGTTACTTGAATGGTTGGAGTGGAGTGTAATCATATTGAAACAGTTCTGACATGACTGAAAGATTTTTAAAAAGTGAGAGGAAGAGGTAATAGACCCTTTTATACATTTAAAGGGGTCTTGTGCATTCTCAGAGCTAAAAGAATGAGAATTCTCCAAATTGAGGACCTGGGAAGCTTGATTTCTGGAGAATCATGATGATGTGCAATGGAGAGAGGTCGGAGCATGGGTAGACATCCTGTAATTGGTTCAGATCAGTGAGCCCTCTGTTGAAATGGAGGCTATTTGATTGCAGAGGCATTTAAAACACTTTCCAGCTTCAGATATAGTCCCTTTTAAATTATTTTGGTTTAGCAGATCATTGTACACAGCAACAGCAAGATTATATGGGGATCAATTCTGATGTGTTTGGCTCGCTTCAATAAAGAAATGATTCAGGCCAATTCCAATGGTATTGTGATGGACAGAGCCATCTGCATCCTGAAAGAGAACCGTGGGAACTGAGTGTGGACCCCCACATCGTACTTTCACTTTTTTGTTATTGTTTGCTTGCATTTTGTTTTTTCTCATTTTTTTCCTTTTTAATCTGATTTTTTTTCTTGTTGAGTGTGATAATTGTGGAAATATGTATAGAAGAATTGCACATGTTTATCACATTTTGGATTACTTGCTGTCTAGAGGAGGAGGTGTGGCAAAAGGAGGGAAAAATTGGAATACAAGGTTATGCAAATGTGTATGTTGAAAATGATCTGTGCATATGTTTTAAAAATAAAAACTTTCAATAAAAAAAGAAAAAAGAAATTATTTTGGTTTCATTCAATGAATCCTAAGCTCATGACATCTGGTAACAGATTAAAGCAATACTGGGACTTTTGGAAGCTTGGCAGTCAATCTCAAGAATATGAGAGCCAAATTTTAGGCTAAGTTATGTAACCTGTACAGCAATGATGTCCCAAACACTCCAAGTGAACTTTGGGAAGTCAGCCCAGCAAGATCTAGTTAATTTTGAGCATACTACCCAGGGACTTGAGGTGGAATAAGGAAAAGTATGGCTTTGATATTAGAAGAGGGGGTATTTACCTTTTTGTGGCTATGTCTTTGACATAAATATACTTTTGTAAGAGCTAATTGATGTTAAGTGGTTAAATGAAACTGGGACACTAACCTAACAATGAGAAGAACACAGCCAGTGGAAAGGACTGAGCTAATAGCAATAGAGAAGAAAATTTTCAGTTTCTGAAGGACAGATATAACCACCAGTCCCTGGAAGAGATAGTCAAAGGTGCATTTTATGTATCTACAATGCTGAGTTCACTGAGTCATCTTCTCTGTAGAAAAATAGGGAACTCTTCAGAATTTCAAAGTGCGAGTCCTTTTGTCCTGAATCATGTTTGTCCAAAATCAGGGCCTGAAGCTACCTTATTGGTAGTGAAAATAGGAGTATCAATTCTGAACATGCTCCAAGGTATGGTCCTCATGGCTATTACAAATAATCTTTATATGTGATCCATTATGAAACAGAAGATGGATTTTGTGTGTTTAGCTAGGTCCTGACCACTGTTTGTCTTCACTATTACAACCTGTTTGTCCATACATTGGAAACTAGAGAGTGTAGTATTATCTCAGGCCCTCTGAGAACAGTTTGTACCATGGCAAAAGTGTCATTAAGCATCCAGTTTCTAAACAGCATTTTTAAGGTTAAGGAAAGAGCACTGAACTAGGGATCTCTGGGAGGAAGGGATACATTACAGATGAAAGGATATTATCTCATCCTTCAAAATGATCTCAATCATCTCTGCTAAATTGCAGCAAATCCATTGACCTCAAAAGACTCTAGGCATTGTAGCTTACTAAAAAAAGCATTTGGGCAGTGAAGAAATTACAGTCAATTTTTGATTTAAAAAATGTGAAAATCAGAGCTTAAAGGGCATATTGATATAAAATAAAGAATTTGTCTTGCTTTTTTTTTTTTTTCAATGTGCTTTTACTCCCTCAGGCTCTTAGGGTTCATAGAGACTTGGAAGGCCTTCTGGTATAAACTACACTTGCACAAGAATTTTTCTATAATATACCTAAGGGTGTGTCCACCCAGCCTTTGTTTGAAAAGAGGAGCCATTATTCCTTTTCAAAGAACTCTAATAGTAAAGAAAAATATACATCCATCAAACCTAAATTTGCATCTTTGCAAATTCACAGATTGTTACTATTTCTATCCTCAGTTATTATTTAGGCAAATCCCAGATAATTTCCATAATGAAAAAGTGTACCTTGACTTTTAAGGCAGGTAGGTGGTTCGGGGCATAGAGCAGTGGGCCTGGAGTTACAAAGACCTGCACTCAAATCTGGATTCAGATGGGTGATCCTGCGCAAGTCATCTAATCCTATCTGCCTGTTTCCTACTCTGTAAAATGAGTTGGAAAAGAAATTGTCAAGTCAATCTAGGATCCTTGCCAAGAAAACCTTAAATGAGGTCATGAAGAATCATTTATGACTGAAATAATTGAATTACAATTCAGCTTATGCAAATAGCAACAAGAATAGCAATAGCAACAATGAAGAATAATCACTTGCACTGCTGTAGTACTTTCCTTCCAATAATTCTCCTAACCAGGTAGTGTGAGAATTACTAACTTCATTGGAAAACTAATTGCACAGTCATATTAATCTATGAATTGAAATAAACAGGACTTGATCTTAGGTCATTTGAGCAAGACCTAAGGTTTTTCCCAGCACACAATCTTGCCTCAAACATAGGGCAATCATTTGTTTCTGCTTTTCTCTTTCACATACAACACACAACCAAAAAAATTGCCAAGGAAAATGCTTTAGAAGTTTAGACTTCCTTAAAAAAGCAGGGTAATATAAAGTTAAAACCACTGTGAAATTAAATCCATGTTATTGGGTTCATGGTTCCCTTCATTTAATATTGTGGTCATGTAGTGCCTACAAAAAATTATAACAACCCATCTACAAATACAAGTGATTCATCTACTGGAAAAATGGAGTTTACCCAGTTGCAACCTGAATTTATTAATGGGCATTGGATATGGTACCCTTCTGATGGCAAAGAATTTTTAAAAAATGCTAATCTTTGCAAGAATATCCTATTAGATTCGTGGATTGGTTCTCCACAAAACCTACCCTCATCTGAATTTGGAGGTGACTCCAAGGTAACAAAAATGATGTTTCTGTCCATCATGGGCTTTGGAAGATATTATGAAGCTGGAAAAATTTCAATTTTGGTTCTGGTAACATATTTTGTCTACTATCTCAGGATTAATTTAACTAAGCATGGTAACATCCAACCCCAAAGGTGACTCCTTAATGGATTAACTATTTGATCTTGACTATCCATTTTTTTAAAATAAAACTTCTCAATCATCTCTCTCCTCCTTCTGCTTCTAACGGACAATGTTGGGGGAGGATAAAGGGAGACAAGGGTTGCACTGTAGTTTTTATACCATAAAGAAACACTAACACAACTATTTATATCCCAAATGTTAAATCTTTGTCCAGCAACCAATTATGTATATTACTGGAGCATCCAAACTGCATCGTTTCTAGCCTTTATGCTATAAATAAAATCAGAAGCCACAAAGGAATTACTGAAAAATATAAGAAATCCTCCTAGTTTTTCTAAGAGAGTTAATCACTAACTAGAAGAGTTGGTTTTATAATTCACTTAAACAAGAAGAAAATTTAATGGGACACATGGTCATACTATAAATAAAACCAGAAGTCACCAAGGAATTACTGAAAAATATAAGAAATCCTCATAGATTTTTCTAAGAATGTTTACCACAGTAATTAGAAGAGTTGGTTTTATAATTCAGTTAAACAAGAAGAAAATTTAATGGGTTATATAGTCAACTTATTTTGCAGCATTCATTAAAATTAGCATCATTCAATGAGAAGGTGGGGGAAAATGCTAGATTTGAAACCAGAGAATCTGCATTAAATCCTACTGCTTCTATGGCTCATTTAACTCTGGAAAAATCACTTTGCTACCATAGTTCTCAATCTTGTTATCTATCAAATGGGGGTAAAAAAGCAGACTGGCACAAATGATTGTATAAAGTCATAAGCAGCTCTAAGTTTAGAAACTTATTGATAGCCTATTCACAAAGAAAAATGTAATTTATGTTCTAATATGTGTTGCAAAAGAAAAAGAGAATTGATATAAAAAACTTGAACGAGTTTCTTAAAAATAAACTAATATTTACTCTGATATTCAATGCCTTCAAAATGAAGTAATAAATTGATTTCCATCCAGGTTGGTGAAAAGAATTCTGATACCAGGAGTTTCTCATATTGCTGAAATCATAGATTTCTCATGTCCTTATAAACTATGTCCCAAAAAGGTTAGACTAAAATTAAAGGGGATAAAGCAACAAATTAGCAAAGGGAGCATTGTGGATGTCACAACTTCTTGGAAAAGAATAAGAATAGACAAATTAAAAGAAAACACTGATTCTCCAAGTTGAAAGCAGCACAGCCATTGCAGCTGGACTTTCGGAGAGGTTAATGAGATATCTGACCCAGGGAACATGAAGTGCTCACCCTTCCATTAAAAGATGTTCTAGTGGCCTGGTACAGTTAATTCATTTCTATAGCAAAGACTTCAGATCCTCCATAAAAATCAATTTCATGTTTTTAATTATAATTCGCATAGTTGAGATAGATCGAACAATTACAGAAGCCTTTAATTTACTGCCGCTAATGCTCTTTATCAATGGAGCACAGTATTGGTGGAATAAGTAATGGCATTTCTAACCAAATGTTCTCAGTAATAAAACTATCTAACATTTAGAGACAAAATGTGGCCTAATGAAGTTCCATGTATGAATTGCATGAGTACACACTGGAGACTTGCAACAGAAGTGATTGAATTCATTTAAAAATGTTTCATCTTTGTTAACAGCTTCACAAATGCTATTCTGAAACTAACCTATTCTGTCAACATAAAAAAGTGAGCGAGCAAGAGAAAAATGCAGTCCTGAGAATTTAGAGAATTTGTAGTATTTGGAACAATTTAAGAGAACTAGCATGGGGAGGCAAATGGTGTCAAGAAGACTTGATTTTCAATATTTTCTATGGAACATGTTGTCTGTTGACCCTGGGCAATGCCCTTAGCCAACTCCCAAAGACTGGAAGTTCTAAAATATTTGCCATTAAGCATCAGATGAGAGAATTTCTTTACTAGGAGTTTCCTTCACCATCTCCCTACATGTTATATTAAGGTTAAATGCTCTTTAAAATTTCCTCCGCTGCTCCAAGTTCTGCCTTCTATCCAGGTACTAGATTCTGTTTTTCCCAAGCTAAACATCACTCCTTCACTAAACTTTCATGCAACAGACTATATGAACTTCGTAATATGATTGTTCTCTTCTAGAAACCCCCTTATCGATGTTCTTCTCAAGCTGTAAAACAGAACTAAACACAAAAATACATGGTTATGGATAAGTATCAACTTCTTATTCATTAAATATTATTTTTGGCTGTTATTATGGTATTATGTTGCTCCCTCTTTCTCTCTCTGTTTCTATCTCTCTTCCTCTTTCTCTCTCTGTCTCTTTTTTTATGTCTGTCTAACTCTCTCTCTTTTTGTTTCTATCTCTCTCTCTCTCTCTCTCTCTCTCTCTCTCTCTCTCTCCCTTCCTTCCTTTCTCTGTCTCTGTCTCTGTCTTTATCTGTCTCTTTCTCTCTCTCTCTCTCTCTCTCTCTCCCCCTTCATTCCTCTCTCTGTCTCTCTATCTCTCTCTGTCTCTCTCTGGCATTTACCATGTATATTTCTACATAGGAATAGACAAGTTTATTTTTAAAAATTAAATCATATTTATATTTCCTGAATATTTCTTATTAAATTAAACAAAATGATTTATTAATAGTAGTCATGAAAAATGGGATATTCTGTTGATGAGCCACGTTGAGTGTAATGTGCCTGATAGTCCACTCTCTGCCTCCCCCCCAAAAAAACAAGGCAAATTTCATCTTAATTAATGAGATCACATCCAGAATAAAAGAGTTGGAAGTTTCACTGTATTCTGCATGAGTTACCATACATATGGATCATCACTATAGGATCATATTACAAAGGGGGCATTGACAAATTGACCAGTGTAGAAGAGATGACTAGAAATCTCATTTAAAAAGTTGTACAAAGAAAGATTGCTTACTTGGAGAAGACAATGTTGTGGAGGAATGAGATACAAAAAAGTGTCTTTCGGAATGTTAGAAGAAGAAAGTTAGTAAAAAATATTACTAATTTTAGTAATACCAGAGATAAATTTGAGACATATGGGATGAGAGAATAGAAGACTTTTGCTCAGTAGTTTACTTTAAATATTCATAACCATTATTACAGAAGGCGTTCCAAAATGGATGGGAGGTTGGACTGGATGGCATTGCTAAGCTTCCAACAAATTTCAGTTGTGTAAATTGCAAGTTTGTCAATTTTTCAATAATTTCCTCTGCAGAGCTGCTTCAAAATTAGGGAAAAGATCAGGATAACAGGACATATAAATTACAAAGATAACCAAAATTAATGATTATTTTAATAGATGCAAAAAAAGCTTTTGACAAAATATAATACTCATTCCTATGAAAAACAAAAGAAAAAACAGAAATAAATAGACCTTTCCTTAAAATTATAAGTAGCATCTATTGAAAACCATTGGCAAGAAATTACTTACAATGGGGATAAGCTTGAAGCCTCACCGGTAAGATCAGGGGTGAAATAAGGATATCTATCATCACCAGTATTGTCAAATAGTATACCAGAAATAGCGATGGCAATAATAGAAGAGGAAAATATTGAAGGAATTAGAATAGGCAATGAGAAAATAAAATTTCTACTCTTTGTAGATGATATGATGGTATAGATAGATAATTCTAGAGCATCTATTACAAATATTTGAAATGATTAATAACATTAGCAAAGTTTCAGGATAAAAAAATATATATAAATCTTCATTTCTATATATTACCATAAAAACCCCAGCACGAAGAAATTAAAAGAGAAATTCCATTTAAGATAACCACACACAATATAAAATTGGGAATCTACCTGCCAGGACAAATTCAAGAACTATATGAGCAAAATTACAAAACATTTTTCCCACAAATAACACCATATCTAAAAACCTGGAGAAATAACAATTTCTTTCAGGAACACTGAGTCAACATATTAGAAAATAGCAATACTACCTAAATTAATTTTCTTATTTAGCAGCCTACAAACCAATCTACCAAAATTTATTTTATAAACCCAGAAAAAAATAAAAATAAAACTCATCTGAAAGAACAAAATGTCAGTATCAAGAGAATCAATGAGGAAAAAAATTGAAAAGTAACATAGCAGAACCAGATTTCAAGTGTATATTACAAAGCATAATTATAAAAAAATAAATCTGATACTGGTTGAGAAATTGTGGTAGATCAGTAGAATATATTCACATAGTTACAAAACACTTGGTAAATCACTTTAGTACTCTAATGTTTGGTAAATAAAAAGATTTAAGCTTTTGGACAAAGACTCACTATTTGACAAAACTTGCTAGGAAAACTGAAAAAAAAAACATTTTTTCAGAAACTAGTTAGTTGTACAGCAACGTCTCACACTCCAAAAAAAAGGTAGGCATAAACGATCATGTCATAATCAAATTAGGGGAGCATGAAAATTCTTATCTTTCAGATCTATGTATAAAAGAAGAGTTTATGACCAAATAAGAAATAAACTTTACTTATGTAAAATAGATAAATTTTGATTAAAAAAGATTTTCCACAAGCAAAAGCAATGCAATAAAAATTGCAAGTAAGGCAGGAAAAGGAAGCATCAAAGAAAGCAAGTTTCTTTAATTAAGGCTTCATTCTCAAATTTAAAGTAACTCAGTCATAAGATATACGAATAATGCCCCTAAGTGATACATGGTCAAAAGATATTAACAGGAAATTTTCAGAAGATAACATCAAAACTATCTATAATCTTATTTTAAAATGCTCTTAATCATTACTGATAAGAAAAATACAAATTGAAACAATACTAAGGTATAACCTCATACCTGTCAACTTAGTTAATATGGCAGAAAAAGGAAAAAAAGACAATTGTTACAGGGAAGTAAAAAATTGGGATACTTCTACATCATTGATGGGATTGTAAACTAATTCACCCATTCTGGAAAGCTAATTAGAACTATGCAAACAGGGTATGCTGTTTGTTGGTCTGTATACCAACTAGCTCAAAGAAAAAGGGAAAGAAAATATATATATATACAAATATTTTATAGCAGCTCTTTATGTCATGCTAAAGAATTAGAAATTGAGGGGATGCCCATAAATTGGAGAATGACTAAGTTGTGATACATGATTGTGATGGAATACTATCATGCTGTAAGAAATGATGAGTAAGATGTTTTCAGAAAATCCTAGGATGAACTGATGCTAAGTGAAGTGAGCATTATCAGGAGAACATTGCTTATAGTAACAGCAATATTGTACAAAAAAACAGCTGTGAATAACTGTTGCTAGTAATGAAATGATACAAGACAATTCTGAAGGACTCGATGGTGAAAAAATGCTACCTGGAATCTGACATATTGAAACATAATTTTTTCACTTTCTTTGTTTTCCTTACTTTTTTGCAACATGGCTAACATAAATATTTTTATTTGATTTCACATTTATAATTGATACCACATTTCTTGCCTTCACAATGGATAGACAAGATGTGGGAGGGAGATTATTCAGAAGTTAAAATTTTCAAAAATAAATGTTAAAAATAAATAATATATATTTTTCAAAGTACTTTTGGTGGAATTGTAAACTAATTCAAACTTGCTGTATAGCAATTTGTATCTATGCATACAAGGATATAAAACCATGCATATTCTTTAATCTAGCAATACTACTATTAAATCTGTATCCCTATAAGGAGAGAGAAGCTATATGCACAAAAATATTTATAGCAACTCTTTTCTGGGGCCAAGGAATTGGAAACTAAGGGGTTGCTCAGCAATTGGGGAATGGCTAAACAAATTGTGGTAAGTGATTATGATGGGATATTATTGTGATGATAAACAGAATATTTTCAAAAAAAAACCTGGAAAGAATTTCATGAGCCAATGCAAAGTGCAATGTAGTGTGTACAAAATAACAATATTATAAGCTATTCTCAGCAATACAATGATCCAAAACAATTGAAGGACTTATAATTTAAAATGCTAGAGAAAAAATTTTAGTGTTTTAATAGAGATTGAAGCATTTTTTTAACTTTATTTTTCTTGAGGGCTTTTTTGTCTGTTTTGCTTGACTACACAGGCATAACTCATATTGAATTGCTTGCCTTTTCAATGGGAGGGGCATTGGAAGAGAGGGAGGGAGAGAATCTGAAACTCAAAATTTTAAAAACAAATGTTAAAATTTTTTTATATATATCATATATATATATTTCATAAATACAAATAAGTGAAAAAAGTTTTCTCTTTTAATACTTTAAAGCAATTATGTAAATTTTTATAACAAATTTTGTGACAAATTTTTAGGAGAGCATAGATGAGAGCCACAAAAATTGAATAGTGAAAGTTTGCGAGCTGTGCTATTGAGGCAAATATTCAAATTGATGAAATCACAGATATATTAGAACACAAATAGAGAAGAAAAATCTATGCTATGAATTAATTCTGGAACATAGTGAATGCTTGATAAATATTTAGTTATTGATTGTTAAAAACAGGCTTTATGTTATTTCTCAAATCATCCTAATTACTATTATTATAGATGGAGAAAAAAGAAAGCTAAATATGAAATGAACTTTGACATCCATCTTTGCAAGAGTGATATAACAGACTGTGAATTTATAGATAAGATGGGAGAATTTTTCAAAAAGCCTGTGACATCTGTCACTTTGGCATACAAGTCAAAGGAAACAAAAAATTGAGAATAGCAAGACAGAGAAAAATTAGATTAGAGCATTACAAATATAGTTAATAAGAATTAGAAATGATGGCATTACTATTATGGGGAAAATGTCATAGGAAACCAAGAGTTCCATTTCAGGCCATTGAATTTACCCCTAACACTGGCCAGCCTTCATCCAACAACTTTGTGGCATTATTCATAAGAGCAACCCCATGATGGAATATGGATAGTTTAAAAATATCCAACGTCACTAGTGTTTAAAAAATGAAACCCCCCAAAAAAATACCTTAGGGACCATGTTCACTGAATAGATGAAGTGTTATGATCTCCATGTAAGAACATCAAATAGAAAAGGGAGTACAGGTCTGACATGAAAACTTTTTAATAATGATGGTTTTCCATTAAGAATAAACTTTTTTTCTAGTACATTAAGCTGTGCTAAAAAAAAAGTTTTAAATAGATCATTATGAAATTAAATCCATGGTTAAATGGAAAAGTAAGTTAAATGGGGAATTACTAATCGAAACCATCATATAAGTGTTTTATCTAATAGCAATAACTATGAGTGTGAAAATTATTATTATTCTGATTTCTATTACTACTGTAGATAACTTTCACTGAATAGCAACTCTCATGATTCTTCCTGATTTAGAGGTGATCCTTGAATTTTTGAAAGGCATTCCAGTGGACCTATCTCTGATAGATTGTACCAAAATAGATATGTTTCAAATGAACCAAGTGAGAGCTATCTGAATATAAGGCCTCTACCTGAGGACCAATCTAGTAAATTTCAGAACAGCATCACTATAATTGCTATGAGATGGAGATTTTTATTAGTCATAATAAATATGTTTCTTTAAAAAAATCTTATTTATATATTTATTTTCTTCTTAGATTGCTTTAATTTCCAAATATATCACTTGCACCTCTCTAAATCAAAAAGCCATTCTTGGGAAGAAGGGGAGAAAGATATAAAAAACAGGGGGGTGGGAGTTTAGCAAATTTAGCACACCAACAATCTCTGAAAGTGTTTGCAATATTCTACATTCATAGTACCAGAGCTCTACAATGCAGCAGAGAGAGGCATTTTTGCAACCCTTCCAATATCATGCTTGATCACTATATTTATATAAAATTCCTTTTTTTTGGTCTGGGCTTTTTTAAAATCCACATTGTTATGTACATTGTATATGCTGTTTTTACTAGTATAGCTTACTCAGCTCTTCTTCAGTTCATGTAAGCCTTCCCAATGTCCTCTGAATTTTTCATATTTATTGTAACTTATAAAAAAGTTTAACAGCCTAGGTCATTGAGGCTTTCACACTGATTAGTCTGAGTTTTGGGTTCACTTATACCAGGTTCATGTGGGGAATTTGATATCCTAAGAGAGATAAGCAGACATTTGATAAAGTTTCTTGCCCATTAAATTCCCACTATAGAACATGTTTTAAAGCTTAGGTTTATTTCCTTTCTAAAATTTCTCAAGTAGTGATCAACAGGTTCCATTCCAGAAGGCACGAAATTTGCAAAGCAGATCTTATTTGAAACATCTTTTTTAAAATTTCCTTCATCACAAAAAAGTACTAAAACACAAAAGAGTAATAGATATGCATATCAGTACTAAAAACATTAACAATAACACATATAACCTATTATTTTTCCAAAAAAATTGATACTTAAACTTTTGAAATGCAAAATACTTTCTAGGATTGTGGATCAATAACTTCACTTTCACCCACCTCTACAATCCTTGCACCATTTATTTAAGGTTTATTTATTCTTTGACAAATTAAGTCAAGGCTTTGGCTCATCCTTTTAGCAGTGGCCAACTTCTCTGTCATTTTCTGCTATTTCAGACACCATATCTTATTTGGAAATTGGGAGCTTGCATGACTTTGACTTCACAAAGTTATCATTAAGTCCAGAAGAAACCATGTTGGAATCAATAGTTGTTTGCCTATGTTCAAGGAAATAAACATAAAATAGAAGAGGCAATTAATTAAAAACTCTCTGGATTGACAGAGAACTAAATATTGGTTGAATCATGGATCCTTTGGAATGTATCTATTTAAATAACAACAAATGTTATCGGGGAGCATATTTTCAATATGACATATAATATAGTATATTGAGTATGTTTAAAACGTCCTCTGTCTGGCTGACAAGAAAATAAAAGATGTTTTCTTGGAAATTGGAGGCATAGGTATTTAGTAAGGAAATCTGAGGTAAGAAGAACCATCAGTTATTAGAAATTTAAATATATTTTTATATATATATACATATATATCAGATCACATCCAGTCTAACACCCAATCATTTGTAAAGAAAGAAAAATAGATAAGGAACCTGATGAAAGTCATAAATAAGTATCTAAGGACTGAGATTGGCCTGTAACTTTTACTTCTTCACTCTCAACCCAATATTTTTTCCTCAGTAACACATTGTCTCCAAAACGTCCTTTAGCAAGCACAATTTTTAGCTCCCTTTATATGTATTATTGAAAAACTGATTACACTTAGACAACGGTAACTACTAATTATGTTATGTTGGGAATACAAGAATATAGTTAGTTGTTTCATGATAAATACTCAAAATGCTAGGAACTCATCTGCCTCTATCCAGAATTATTATTTTAAATCTCAAGAGGAAGATTAAATTTACTTGAACAAAGGGATAGGGGCATGGAGTCTTCCAACCCTGTCCCATCTCCAATCTCATGTCAAACTCTAGAACAAAGTCCTATCCAACCTATTCTACTCCCATATCTGAATTTTCTCCCTCCTCCCTCTTCACTCCACTTAACTATAAATTGGAAACAAGTCTTCCAATTTGAGCTAAGGACAATCTCAAATTGTCAAATCGGATCCATTGGTACTATCCATCACATATTTAGAGTATCTTACAGATTCCTAGATTCTTCATTCATTAAGGAAATAAAAATTTTCCTGGATTTCCTGAATATTGTAAATGGTTAGAATTATCCCTAAACTTCAACCTTAATTTTATGAGTTTGAATCAAGTCAGCAAATTAGAAATCTGGCGTGAGAATATCTGCTTTTTATTTGAAACTGTATGTACAGAGGATAGCCATTTTGAAACTTATGTGTAGCTAAAATATAGTTTATTTTACAAATTAGCATTTACAGTGACTTGTTTGAATCTTAAACTTTTTCTGAATAAAATGGAGAAAATATATATAGGTTTATATAGAGTAATGACAAATGACTGAGAACCATTTAAAAAATCTTAAATATCATAATGATGTTAGACAAGACTTCAGCAGAATGCATTAATTAGGTGAAAAGTGAATGAAACAAAGTGCATTTATTATGAAAACTTTAGAGTTTAGATTGCTATAAGATTTATAAAAGTTATTCCACTTAAGGTTGTGAATTGGATGATGCAATTATCATTAGAACTATTTTATAGATGAGGAAACTAAGTCACACAGACAATGACTTAGCCAAGTTCACACAGGCAGCAAATTGAAAAATTAGAAATTACTTCCCTACAGTTGTGCAGCTGGGAACAGAATAACTGGTCAGAAATTAAACTTATATGTTTCAATATTTAGCACTGATTCCCCATGCCCTTTCCTTTATTCTATATTCCATGTGCCCTTTGGCAAGCTTTAAATATCTCAAAAAGTATTTAAAATGATCAATTTGGATTTCTTAACTACATCAGAAAAGTCAGTAAGTGGTTGGTAATTTTTAAGTGTGTTACTATGGGCAATTTTTTTTTATGTTTTCAGAAATTATCATGTTTACTTTTTTCTAGTCCAGCAATAATACTATCACTAACATAGTAATTCAAAATAAAGTAATCATAATATTGACATTTAGACTCTGAGATTTGAAAAGTACTTTATATATTTTATCTCATTTTACCCATGTAATAAATTAAATGAACTACAGTTATTATTAACTCCATTTTACAACAATAAAAAAATCCATCCATTCATCCAACACATGCTAATTAAATTTATTCTGAGTGCAAGCTGAGCACAGTGCTAAACAACAGATATATAGGAACAAAACAAAATCTTCCTTTTTCTCAAAAAACATACAATTTGACCTGTTCAAGGCCACTTAACTACAAGTGTAAGAGGAAAGATTCAAATCAAGATTTTTCCCTGAACCGAACTATATCAAGTGTTTTACTAAACCATAGTCTTATTTTAAAATTTAATGATAATTAACTTATCTTTAAAAATAATAAACACAAGAAAATATCAAGTGTTAGGATCATGTACATTTACATGCATTTGTAAATATGCATATATTTATGTGTATACACATGTGTGCCTATGCATGTGTGTGTTTTTATGCCCCCATGAACTATCTGCTAGTCTAACTGAGATGCAATTAGTCATTTTGGGTTAAAGATGGCCCAGTGAAATAACAAATATTATGCCAGAATATCATAACTGCTCAAAAACATCCTGTCCATCAAGAGGCAGAGTAACAATCCCCTTGTTTTCCATTAAAAGTAGAAATTGTAAAAAATCTTATAATTCTGGAACCCATTTTTTCCTCACAAGATTTTGAGCTTCTAATTTTATACAATATATAAAACAATATAGTAGCTGTTTTTTTTAATTTTGCCCATAAAACTACCTTGTCTTCAGTATGATCTCATAAGGATGCTAATTTAAAATGCTGCTTTGTAATAACAAAATCAGGGAGATAATGTTTATTAACTTTCTTTGAACTGCATACAAAAATAAAAAACCTAAAATAAAATTTAAAAAGACGAAGAGGGTTCTTTAAAAGACATTTGGCAGTTTTGATCTAAGCCCCCGGCACTTTGATCGGCATTGACTTTGAAGATGGTTCTAAGAGGAATTTTCAGATATACTCAGGTAAAGATATTTGCATATAAAACCCAGGAGCCTCTCTTGAAAGAAATGACACTCTAATGCTGACAGAGACAAATGCTCTAAATGGATTTTTGCTTTCAGAGAAAATGGTGGCAATCAAAAGCGTGAGTGTCCCCCAAGGAATGCTAAAGTCCCTCACTATTGCATGATATGTTATGTTTGACAATTCATTAGGTGTCTCAAAAATTTTTTAATGGAAGAATAAAATACCCATATGGAAGTGCTTATGTTACAATTCTCTAAATATATCAATAACCTGTTACCCATTATTTTACAAATTAATAGAGTTGTTGTCGTTTGTTTTGGTCAAAAAGCCTCTCTAGCACCTGAGACAAGCAGAAAATATTAGATCTACACTTAAATTGTTTGCTTTCTGGAAAACAAATCTGTCTTCATTGTATCCATGGAATCTCCTTCCTTGAATTTGAAAATAGATCAAATGCAATTTTCTAAAAGAGAACTTTCCTGATTTCCAATCATTGCCATTTCCTCCATATTACTTAATATTTAATATTATTTTATATTTACTTCTATGTATGTTGTTCCCATCATCCAAATCCTAGTAGACAGCAATCTCCTTGAGAGTAGGAATTATTTCATTTTTGTATTCTTTCCAGCAATCTGCAGAATGCTTAGAAAATAGTCATAAGTGGTTAAGTGAATAAAAATAGTAGAGTCCTTTGATCACCATAATACTCTTTTTTATTTTATTTTTTATTAAAACTTTTTTATTTGAAAAACTTATGTATGGGTAATTCTTCAACATTGACCCTTACAAAGCTTTCTGTTACAAATTTTTCCCCTTAGTCCCCCATAATACTCTTTTTAATCAATTGGAAAAAATGGAATTTTTCTATACCTCATATTGTATTATCCATATTATCCATATTTTCATCAGACTTTTAAAATTTTATCGTTCAAGAATTATTCATTGCTCTTTGAATAAATCAAAAAGTTCATTGGAGGATTCCCATTATGAAGGCTGAATGATTCAATGCAAAAAATTCTGGATAACTGAAAGATCTGTATGCTAGTTTTAACAGTTACTTAACAAGTCATGTGACTTTGGACAAGTCATATCATTCCTTTGGTCTAGATTTCTTCATATGTAAAATGAAGAAGTTGGAATTAAACAATCTCAGATTTATTCTAGTTCCAAAATGCTATAAATCAATGAAGTTATCACTCCAAGAACAAATCAAAAAAAAAAGCAATCTGATAAAATGTTACATAGTACTGGGAAATCCTTAGAGTAAATGTACTTCTCTCTTAAGAATTAATATCATATATTTCTGGAAATATGTATAGAAGAATTGCATGTGTTTAACACATATTGGATCACTTGTTGTCTAGTGGAGGGAATGGAGGGAAGGGAGAGAAAAAATTAGAGTAAAAGATTTTGTAAGGATGAATGCTGAAAATTACCCATGTGTATATTTTGAAAATAAAAAGCTTTAATTAAAAAAACAAAAATTAACATAGTATCATAGATTTAGAACTAGAAGTGATCTAAGAGCATATATATGTCAGCACCTTCATTTTACTTGAGAAAACTGAAGCCAGTCTAAACTAAATGACTTGACATAATATCATTTACTATGTATCAAATATGATGTTTGAACCCAGATCTTCCATCTTTTGAACAATTTATCTTTCAATTATACTGAATTAAAGATAAGCCCAGAAAGAGGAAAGAATTGGAAACTTAAAATTTTTAATTACCACAAAGTTTTTTTTTATATTACAAGTTTAATCCAAGGGTCATGTTTTAGACTTAAGAGGCACTTTAAAAATTAATGAATCAAACCTTCACATTTTACAGAAATGGAAACTGAGGACCAGAGAGATTATGTGATTGACCTTGTAAATCAGAGCAAAAGGAAAAACTATGAGAGAAAAAAGTGAACATAACATGTGTTGATTTACATTCAATTTCCAAAGTTCTTTTCCTGAAAGCAAATGATATTTTCTGTCCAAAGTCCATTGGGACTGTTTTGTATCGCTGACCCATTGAGAAGAACCAAGTCTTTCATAGTTGATCATTGCACTTTCTTGCTGTTATTGTGTACAATGTATTCCTGGTTCTGCTTCTTTTACTCAGCATCAGTTCGTGTAAATCTTTTCAAGCCTTTCTGAAAATCAGTTTGTTTATCATTTTTATAGAGCAATAATATTCCATTATGTTCATTTAATATGACTTGTTCAGCCATCTACTCAATTTTCATTCTTTGCTACCACAAAAAGAGCTACTACAAACATCTTTGCACACATGGGTCCTGTTCCCTCCTTTATATTTTTGGGATACAGATCCAGTAATGGTACTAGTAAGAAGGATATACACAGATTCCAGATTGCTCTCCAGAATGGTTGGATCATTTCACAACCCCACCAACAATGCATTAGTGTCCCAATTTTCCCACATCCCCTCTAACATTTATCATTATCCTTTCCTGTCATTTTAGCCAGGTGAGTTGTTTTAATTTCCATTTCTCTAATCAATAGTGATTTAGAGCATTTTTTTTCATAAAATTATAGATGGTTTTAATTCCATCCTCTGAAAATTGTCTGTTCATATCTTTTGACCATTTAGCAATTGGAGAGCCATTCACTCATTCTTAAACTCCTTTCAATGTGCATTCCTTGCCCATTAGCCTTTCAAAAGTTATCAAAGAACTAACTATATCTCCAGTTTCCTATCCTCTTTCATCCTACTCTGATCGTTTTGCAAGTTATCCTCTGCACACCTGAAAAAATAATCCTCCTAAGACACCAGACTAAATCACTTCCTTCATTCAAAATCTTCTGATGGCTGCTTACAGATTCTAAAATACAACACTAACTCCTTAATCTTGCATTTAAAGTCAGCTGCACTTGGGCCCCAACTTGCCTCTTCAGTCCTATGAAGTATTCTTTTTTATTCTCTTTACATCTTTTTCAAACTTAATGACCCCTATATTATTGTATTCACAATTATATTTCCTTCATTCTTGCATACAACAACTAATCCTCATGACAAAATAGCATTCCTTTTTTAACTCACCTTCTTAGAATATTCATCTTCTTTTTAAGCTCCACATAGATTTCATTACTTGTGAAACTTTCTTTCAACTCCCAAGTTGTTCTTTATCCTGTAATGACATTGCATTTACTTATTGTGCATGTGCCATACCCTTTCAGAAGAAGGTAACTTCCTTTCCAATAGCTGTCTCATTTTGTCTATATGCTCAGAACCCAACATAGTTAATATGTGGAAATATTAATAACCATCACAATGGCTATTAATCACAATTAAACAGAATTAATAACCATCTAATTCAATTGAAATTTAAGCAATTAAACTAGATAGAAAATTTGAATATATAACATTACCTTCCTTTATGGAATATTTTGTGATTTGTACAGTGTGAGAATAATAATGACTGACACATATGGTGCTTTAAGACTTGAAAGAATCTTTATGTACATTTAGTCATTTTGCAATTCTGTCAGGTATGAATATTAGAGATAATTTTTCCCATTTTATAGGTAAAAAGGTGAGGTTTGGATGATTAGATAACTTGCCCAGGTCGCAGAAGTAATATCACAGGATGTGAAGGCAGGTTTATCAATTTTATGTCTATCACTTTTCTGGGTATGGCACAGGTGAGAGGGACAAGTAGAGCCACATGAATCCTGATTGCTGAAGATAGCTATGGCAGGCCTCTGAGGTCTGGTGTTTGTCATTCACTCCCCTGAAACCCATGTTCATCTCTCTCCACATAAAGATTATCTCTGGTCTGTAAAATTTTTGAGAAAATGTCATCTAATCATAATGGTTACCTAGAATTTGTTTAAAGACTTTCAGAGAGCATTAACCCTCAAGTTTGAAAGGCAGCCCACGGCCCTTTAGAAATGTTCTAACTTTTAAGAAATGTTTACTGAAGTCAAACCAAAATCTGCCTCTGTAACTTTCTCCCATTACTCCTAGTTGGGCTCTCTGGGACTATAGAGAGCAAATCTGATATGTCTACAATATGACAGCCCCTCAGAAAATTGGTGCCATGCAGTCTTTAATTATTTGAAGGATTTATCCTCAAATACCACAGTCATACTTTCACATTTTTTCATTTCTGAAGTAGACATTATTATTCCCTGTTCAACTTATTCAAAATAGTAGAGAATACAAAAATAAATCGACACAGTAAAACCTTTCTGAAGAATGAATCAAATAACTACACAACACTGGAGCTTTATTTTCCTATTTTATTTTGCTCAAAAAATAAAGTTTCTTTTGTATTTGGATCAATAACTAAGGCAGAATAGTTAAGGTACTACTTCTCAGGATATTATTACCACCATCCTCAAGTTAGTGGTGTCAATTTGATCATTTTGAGGAGGTAAGGAGAAAAGTCACATGTTAGAGAGGCTTATCCATGAAGAAAATCATGGATGAGAGTCACATAGAATAATCTTGCATATATAGGTTAGGATTCATAATTTCATCGGGATTTTCCAAACCAATGAGAACAGGGGTCTGGATTTAGGAAAACCTAAAAATCAGAAACTTTCAAATCAGAAACTTAATAAGCAGTGTGATTCTGGAGAAGTCATTAACCTTTGTCTTTTCAGTTTTCCTAACTGTAAAATGGGGATAAAAGTACCTACCTCCCAGAATTGCTTTGAGGCTCCAATTAGAAAACCACAATACCTGGTACACACTAGGTGTTTAATATATTCTTGTTTCATTCCATGAAAGCTCCATTTGAGTCTTTTGTTCACAGCACATTTAATATTGTTGTTAGGCTTATATGTCCCTGAATGGCAAGGTGAATGCCCAATATAGCATAGTATAGTTTAACAATCTTTTATCCTCAGAGAATATTTGAGTGAAGTCTGCATTCCAGCATACTTTCCTTTGAAATGCATGGAAGGAGGCTAAGAGAAATGAATGACCTATTTTATTTTCTCAGAAGCATTATTTTATCTGAAGTTAAAGTCTATTTGATCAGCAGTTAAGTGGTAAATGGTACTGGTAAGTGATCTGTTCCTTGAAGGGGATAAAGCTCACTTTAACTGTTTAGCTTATATATACAGATGGTATCACAAGAAATATTTGACCTTATATTCAACAAGCAGAAAAAATGAGCTCCTACAATATACTCAAATTGTAAAACAGCTCCACTGGGCACAGAACTACTTTGAAAGACTCTAATAAGCTTGTCCAATATGGCGACTTTCTCCTGACCTCCTCAAGATGATCAATGATTACATAAACATGCAACATAATTTACATAACAAATTTGAGGACATGGGTAGTAATATCCTGAATAGCATTATCTTAACTATTCCTCCTTAGTTTTTGCTACAAATACAAAACCCTGCCTTTAACATAATGAAATTGCAAAAGATGAAAATATTATAAAAGAACCACATATATTCTGTCATTTTTTATTTATGAGAATCATATGTATTACACACAACTGTTTTAAGAGTGAACTTACTTAGATTTCCTGATTAACTGAGTTGCTATCATATCATATATTCCTTATAGTAAAGGTGATCACTCTGCTTCTTCCCCTTTCTCTTCTCTATCCTTTTTGTCCAAATCTGCCTGAATATCCTTGAAAGAATTCCAACAATATGTATTTTAGTCTAATTGTAATAGCTCAAGCAAATTGATGAGCTGCTCCGGAGGTCTTTTTATAGCTAAGTAGCACCTTTGGGAGAATACTGTAAACAAAAATATGACCTTTTATAGAAGGAAGTACTTTTGGATCACTGAAAGCAATTCACAGATTTCCAAATAGGAGCCGGGTTATTCTCCTAAACCATGGTAGAACAAGAGTATTGTTCACATGCAAAGCAGGTCCAACATAAGCAAGAATATTTTCATGTATGTCATGTATACATACATACAAAATTATATTTCTTAGAACAGTTCTTGCACCAGTAATTTTGTGAAGAGCATTCTGACAATGGCTTCCATTTTTATGTATTTTCCAATTCCACTGCAGTATATTTTACATCCACATCGTGGAATTTTTTTTTCCCCAATCACTATAAGAACAGGATGATTTTGAGAGGATCACTACCCCATTTTGTGAAATTGCTTCCTGGATCTGACTTATAGGAACAATTTCCCGTTTACTCATGGAAGATATTACTTTTCTCCATGTAGCACCACCATCACTGCCCATCCTCATTCACACTCCTCTCAAACATATGAGGAAATCAGGGAGGACCAGCATCTCTGGAGTAAGGGCTTGCTGAGGACTTTTCAGGCTACTC
Source organism: Myrmecobius fasciatus (assembly GCA_023553655.1). Classification (NCBI taxonomy): domain Eukaryota; kingdom Metazoa; phylum Chordata; class Mammalia; order Dasyuromorphia; family Myrmecobiidae; genus Myrmecobius; species Myrmecobius fasciatus. The sequence continues at coordinate 353,482 of JAJPUD010001343.1, forward strand.
CTCCACTTCTGGTGTCTCTCTATCACATAACTCTCACCTGTGGCTCTAAGAAGCTCTAGGATGCCAAGGGCCATAGCCCAGGAAAATCATCTTGGCACACTGAGGGCAACCACTGGACAGCAAACCTGCTGGAGAGTTAGGGAAATGTCTTACCCAAGTACATGAACCTTTCCCCTGCAGAATGGGCAGATGAGAATCATTTTTTCCAAAGTCATTGAAGCTGAAACAGGTGCTCTGGAGAACTTAGAGCTTGGTCAGACACTCAGGTAGAAGACACTCAGGTCATCTACCACATCCTGGGCCCCTGCCAATCATCTTGATATTGTCCTGTCCCTGGACTCCCATGACTCTGGAAGAAAGAGTGAGGCTGACAATCCTGTCCCACGTAAATCCAATTCATGAGCAAGTCAAGACATCACGCATGATACCACTGGGTCTTTTAAAAAGGGAAGGACAAATAGTTATAATATATATTTAATTGGTAGGATACATCTTGGATTTAGAATTATATAAGAAATTCTAAGAGATGGAGCTGAAGAGAAATGGGCCAAGAATAACTTATAGACTGTGTAAAGACACAGAGATAGAATGAGAAAGAATTTATTGAGGAATTAAAGTCAATTTGACAGACAGGCATAGGTTTTAATTCTCCCAATTGTTTTTATGAAACAAGGAGTTTTTCTACATAATTTATCTACTTTATAAAATTTTGGATCATTGACTTCCATTGTTTTTAATCTCATTTGTCCAACTTGTTTCATTGTTTTCCAGCTCTCTGACTGTCTCTGTTTCTGTCTCTCAATATCTGCCTCTCTGTCGCTGTATCTGTCTGTCTGTCTGTCTCTCCTTCCCTCTCCCTCCCTTCCTCTCTTTCTCTCTCCTTCCCTCCTTCCCTCTCTTCCTCTCTCTCTCTCTCTCTCTCTCTCTCTCTCTCTCTCTCTCTCTGTCTTTGTCTCTCTCTCTCTTCATCTCTTTCTGTTTCTGTCTCTGTCTGTCTGTCTGTCTCTCACTCTCTTTCCCATTCCACCCTCTCCATTTTCCTCTCTCTATGTCTCTCCCTCCCTCCCTCATTCTCTCTCTCTCTTTCTCCTTCTTCCCCCCTCTCTCTCCCCCTCTCTCTCTTTTCTCTGTCCTGTATCTCGCTCTTCATCTCTTTCTGTCTCTTTCTCTGTCTCTGTCTCTCTCTTTCCCTCCCCTTCTCCCTCTCTCTCTCTCTCTCTCTCTCTCTCTCTCTCTCTCTCTCTCTCTCCATCTCTTTCGGTTTCTTTCTCTCTCTGTCTCTGTCTCTCTTTCTCGTCTGTCATCTGTCTCTCCTTCCCTCTCCCCCTCCTTCCCCCTTCTCTGTCTCTCTGTCTTTGTCTCTATCTCTCTTCATCTCTTTATGTTTCTGTCTCTGTCTCTCTTTCTCTCTCTGTCTCTCTCTGTCTCTGTCTCTCTGTCTTTCTCTCTCTATTTTTTTCTGTTTCTGTCTCTGTCTCTCTCCCTCTCTCTCTCTCTCTTTCTCTTTCTCTGTCTCTCTCACTTACCAATACTAAATGGTTTTGATGACTGCTCCCTTATAATATAAAGTCAGGAAATTCCATTTTCTTTCTGTCTGTGCCTCTTTTCATCATTTACCTTGATATTCAAGATCTTTTATTATTTTTTCCAAATGAATTTCATTATTATTTTATCATGGACTTTTCTTCCTAATCAGAAAAGATTTCTTTGGAGTGATCTCTTTCTTTGTGAAATGGACATTTGATAATTATCATGGTGAAGACATGCTGAATTTTCAACCTATTTTTAAATCCTGGTTCTGCAAGTTCTCACTGGCGTGACAATGCAAATCACAACCTTTAGTTATGTTTCTTCTTCTAAAAAGTAGAGTGTCAAAGGAAATACTACTCAAAGTCTCTTTCCACTCTAATTCTGTAAAGCTATGTTGCCCTAGTATATAAAATTTAACTAGGACGGGAATGTACTCCCTTCCTGCCCCCCAACTCTATAGATACATGATATTGAATTCTATTTTTTCCTCTTGCCATTTTCCCCTTCCCTTCCTATTCCACGCTTCCCCTCCATCCCCTACATGAAATGATGAGAGGGTTAACTAAAGCACTCCAAAAGTGTCATTGAAATATAAAAAGGGAAATGTCAGCCGTTGCACCATGCATCTTTTCATCCCCATGTAAATTCACTCCATTCAAAATGCATCTTTTAATATTTTAATTAGGACACTGTGTTATATGAAAGAAACATCTGATTTCCAAAATTCAAATGAGAGGATGCCATAAAACAAAGATGAGGATTCTGAAAGGTAATGTGTGTAGTTCAAAATACCAGCTTTGAAGACTAAGGATGTGGGGGAGGATCAAGGAAATAACCTGATTTGGAAGGGAAAATCAAACTGGCAATTCTCAAATAGAAAAAATTTAAAATCTTAGTGGTAATTTGAAAGTACTCCCATAAACAGTTCAGGAACGATATTGGGATAATGAGCTAACTCAATCAAGTAAACAGAATTATTGAGCATGACTATAGGGCTTGAAGAAAGTATGCATGCCCTAGGCCAAAGAACTGACCTTGAGACTGGAAAGCTATCAGTTCACTTTCTGCCTTTGACATTAATAGTTGTGTGGCCATGTACAAGTCACTTAACCTCTCAATGCCCAAGGTGGGTCTCTAGGTAGTAATCAACTTATTTCTGTATTGCATGAGTAGAAGGAGTTTCCATACTGGACTTTCCTACATAAATTCAGGAATAGGAAGATTTGGATTTTAAAAAGAAAAAGGAACTCAAGAAAGTAGTGCCTGGGGAGGTTGCCGCAGTCAGTTTTAGAATATCTGCCATAAAGAAGAGCAGTCTTAATTATTAGGGTGTGCAGGAGTGGCTAATCTATTATGTCTAGATGACCCCAAACCAGATCTTGCTATTTATATGCCTTTCAGATACCCACATAGGAGAGACTGTCATCCATCCTGCAGCCATGTTCCTATCCACTCATTCCCAACCCCATTCTGCCATTGACTTTATTCCACAATAAAGAATCCATCCTAAACTACCATGATTTTTTTTGGAAAGCATTATGTCAGCCTCTTGCCCAATTACTCATTTCATTAGCCTATTACCCTATCACTTTCTCAGCCAAGACTGCTTTTGCTTTCCATCATTCCCTTGTTTGTGTCCTCAAAGGCAAAGAATGTCTCACTTTCCTGTTGACCATTCTACTATTTAGCACAGTGCTTGGTATGCTCTTTTTTCATTTATTCAGTCCTTAATCTTTCAATTATAACAATCAAAACAAATGTCATCTCATTGCTTATAGTTATAGTGATGTGGTGCTAATTTATTCTAAAGTCACTCTAAATTCTTTGTGTAAGAAAGTTCTGGACTTGGAACCCTTTATTTGTGTGACCTCTGGTAAGTTATTTAAGTTCTTTGAACTTCAAATTTGTCATTTATAAAATGAGGAGAATATCGCTTATCCTGATGCAGAAGGGGTATTGTGGGAAAAAGTCTCTTTTTATGCCATAAATTTTTATGCTATAAATAAAAGTCTCTATTTATGCTGTAAATATTTCAACAACAACCCTACTAGGAATTGTTGCCATATCTCAATATGTGAAGATTGATATGGATAAAACATAAAACCAAAAAAAATGACTACTGCACAGTGAATAGAAATGCAGTAGCCATCAATGAGGGGGATGGGTATATCCACAGCAAGATGACACACAACTTCAAATTCTGTGTCATCTATCTGGATTTCTGGGAAACCTCTGGTACATGAAATCTAGAAAGGAACAAAGTACATTCATTTGGGACTGGTTCTTTAAGGATTTGTGTTGATTAGAGTTTAAGTAAAAAGTGTTTGCCCTGTCTGTTTAATGTTTGTAGTAAGATATCAAAAGGCAATGTTTGTGGAAATGGAACTAAGAGAAAAACTCTCTCCCCAGTTTAATTAACTCACCAGTACCCCAAAAATCATCACCAGTGTCCTCAGCATTAGGAAAAGCAAAACAAGAGAGGATTTTAAAATACCAATGTAGAAAATCATTTGATGTTTGAAAAGACTAGGTTTCCAAATACCAACCATTTCAAAAGAGAGAAGACAAAATTATAACAAATACATTTGTGTCCATATTTTATCACAAGGCAAAGAACCAAATACCTTCTGAAGTTAGTCTGTTCTAGTGAGTTATGGATCAGCTCTTTTTGAAGAGTAAATGAAAATTCCTGTTGAATTTGGACAGCCCTGAAAAAAATATTCCTCCCACATGTGCAAAAAGGTTTTCAGCAGCTCTTTTTGTGGTGGCAAAGAATTGGAAAAGGAGTGGATGCTCATCAATTGGGGAATGGCTGAAGAAGCTGTGGTAAATGAAAGTAATGGAATATTATTTGTGTTAAAAGTGATGAACAAGCAGATTAAAGAAAGGCCTGGAAATATTTACATGAACTGATGCAGAGTGAAGCAAGCAGAACCAGGAATGCAATACAAAACAGGATACAATAGAGTACAAAACACAATAACAGTAAGAATGTGCAATGATCAACTATGAATGTTCTTCTCAGTGGTTTAGTGATATGAAGCAATTCCCATGGACTTTGGACAAAAATGCCTCTGCAGCTAAAAAAAGAACTAAGGAGAGTGAATGTAAATTAACACATGCTATGTTCACTTCTTTTTTTCCTGTTTTTTTTTTAATCTCCCCCATGGTTTCTCCATTTTATTCTTAAAGCAATGTATATTAAAAATAAAATAAAATAAATTCTTGTTAGAAAGTAGAAGAAATGGTAGGAATTGCTTTAAAGCAAATACACAGTCTTCTTGTTTCCCTTTGTTGTGAATCTGCAGATTTTAATATTAGTTTCAAGGCTTTGTATAATAATGTCAATTCATGAAACAAGCTGGCAAAGTTCATATGCTTTCAGGAGTACTATCTTAATGATAGCTTAGTTCAGGGAAAACACAAAAATTGCCCCCAATGAGCACTATTAATATTAATTTTCATAGCTCTTAGTGTCTTTCTCGATCCAACACATATTCAAAATCTCATACTTAATTAGCAGCCATAACACATCATGGTAGGAGTATTGATGTTAAAAAAAAAGATAGGTCTTTGTTCCCAAGAGAAGCTTGGGGTCATTAAAATTTGAAATAGATATACTGGAAAATTTACAACTCTGGATTTTAGGCCTTAATGGCCTTTTTCTCTCTGAGGAATAGTTGCAAAAAATTTATTGATGAGCAGATCTGCTCTTCTACAAGATCTTTCTGCGTTTCTCTGGGCAGGATGACATTTCAGCTAGCTGCTCTTCTGGACTGCCAAAGGGATTTCTAACTCTCAGGCAGTACAGGGCAGTATTGGGAAAACTAAAATGCAAGTTTTCTTTCTCCAGACTCCTCTTCCCAGCAACAGATGACAACACCACGCCTTCTTCTTCCTCCAGTTTACTCCAAAACATGCTTAGACATTGTGAAATAGTCCCAATGTCACCAAATAGTTCAAGGGTTTTTTTCTTTCTCCCTCCTTTTCTTCCTTTTCTTTTTTCCCCATTTTCTTTCTTTGTTCCTTTCTTCCTTCTTTTCTTTTTTCTTCCTTTCTTTCTTTCCTTCTTCCTTTCTTTCTTCTGCTACTTCTGTTTTTTCCCTCCTCCTCTTTATTTGTCTTCATCTTCTTTCTCTTTCTTCTTCACCTTTTCCTCTTTGCAATACAATCAGTGTTACACAACCAATAAGTGACAAGTATCTGAGGCCAGATTTGACCTCAGCTCTTCCTAACTTCTGGGCTAGTTGTTGTGTCATTTTCTCAATTATCACTCCTATGTTCCTATATCAATCATATGCAAATGAAATGCTAAGAAAAATGATACTTTGGCCTCTATTTCCTCTGTTTTTTTCCAGTTTTTCTCTCACAGCCATTCTGAATTTTAACCTATTAGTAATATTGTTGAAATTAGAAATGTATGTCATAGACACAGAAACAGATACACACACACACACACTTTGTAGGATAAAGTGAAAATGACAGGTTAGAAGTTTGTTTTAGGCATTTCAAGCAGGCTTTATAGTCTGTGATCCCACATTGAGACAAAGACAAATCACATTTCATTTGAGTGAATCCCAGGAAACCAAAGTTACTAGAAGATTTTTTTCTAATATAACATGTCAAATAAAGAGTTGGAAAAAGAAGCACCTTTACCTAAGATGAATAAATGCTATATAGCTATTGTTCTATTTCATCTTTTGAATTCACATCTACAATCTTTTTCGTGAGATGACATGTAAGGTGCTTTGCAAAATTTAAAAACTCAGACAAATGGTATTATTTTTATTATTTTAGTACAATACTATCAATAATAATAAAATGATTTATATTTATATTATATAAACTTACTTTGAGCCAGGTACTGTACCAACAGCTTTGATCCTCACAAGAGGTTGTATTATTATCCCCATTTTTAAGATCAAGAAAATGAGGCAAACATGTTAAGTTAATTCCCAGGGTCACATAGATAATAAGTGATTGAAAACAAATTTAAATTCAAGTTCTATCCACTATGCCATCAAGAAGCCCCACTAAAATCTCTCGTCCATCTTAGCATATTGAGTTCTTGACTGCTCTTGAAATGGAGCCCAAAGAATAGCCCTCAAGTTGAACTCTCCATCTGTCCTCTGAGATCCAGCCTAGTGAAGTCAGGATGAAGCTCATCAGCAGGAGTTTGGGCATAAAGTTTTATTTGTCTCAGGCAATACATACCCATATAAGTTTATGCATAATCACTATATATAAAACTTATGCAAAATATATATAAAGTAATTTAGGAAGGGGATGTCATATTTGGGACCACAGCTGAGCCATAGAGAGACATGATTAGAAAAATGTAAGCACACCAACAATCTCAGATCTTTTTTAGGTTTTGAGGTAAGAAGAAGTGATGCTGAGGAAGGAATATTGAAATAGAAGTTTTCTATAATTACCAAAAAAATGTCAGCTGTTCCAAACATAACAAAAATAAATTGGTGAGATTTAAATCAGTGAAACTGGTATGCTTTATGCCTGACATATTGTACAATATGAACTAGAATTAGAGATATCCTGATATATAAAAAGAGGTCTTTTTCTTTTTCTTTCTCTGTTTCTTTGCCCTTTTTCAAAACACAGTGTTCAGTCAAGTATATTCCTTTAATATTTTCTTGATGGACTGCAGGTCACTTTCAATTCCCTTTCACAAGACAGAAAGTTGTGATGGAAGGTGGTATGCTTTGGACTTTAGCTGCCCTTCCTAGTGCTAGGCATATGAGACACAAAGAAATTCTAATTTTCAGAGCTGTCTCATTTACCATTTCTGTTGAAGATGTTCTTTTAAATTCAGGAAAACAACAAAATATTATAATGATTCTAGGGATAATAATGATGAAAATGATAGGGTTATATGGCATTATAGTTGTAGTCAGTAATATATTTATTTACATCCTGCTTCTGATATATATTCCCTATGTGACCATGGACAAGCCATTAAATTCTCAGTGCTTCCAAACACATCTCCCAGAGTATAAATGAAAAAAAATTGTTGATATATACTGGTGGAGAATTTTTTTTCACACTGGTAGTTCCCAAGACTGATGAAATCACAGGCCAAGACAATACTCACATGTACACACATAAATAAAATGATATTTATATCATAATTTGGATATAACAAGAATTTTATGTGCTTTATAGTATTTAAAGCAAAATTAAGAAATAATTGATTCATATTATCTCTAGGCTATGGCTTCTTTTACCAGTTTTTGAGTTTTGTTATTTATTAATTTCTACTATTTTTAACATTCTTATGCTTCTGGAAAGAAAAAATTATGCTGTTTGTTGAATTTTTAAATACAATGTCTTTGGATGACATGGATACAAGAGTTTTAAGGAATGATTCGACCAATTGTAATATCAAACCAGTCACCATTATTCTATGGAAAATATGAAGCTTTCATTAAAAAAAAAATATAGTGGCATTTCTATAACCCACATGTCCCTCAGTAGTTAGAGAATGAATGCATCTCTTTGAGGCAATCTGAAACTTCAAGTTTCATTTAGATGTAAGATGTCAGTGCTATATTCTGGATACAATACTGTTTGAAGTTCTATAGCTTTACAACTTTCTAGGTCTAAGAAAGATTAAAGTTTTGCTATAAATAAATGGCTAAGGACATTTCAAACTAAAAATACTTGCTTCTTTTTTAAGCAAATTATAAGTCTCGTGATGAAGTATAAGAATATAAATGGAATATTATAGCAAATAACATAGTTTTTTCTCTTTCTAGACCAGTGTTATAATGAGGTAGGTCAATGGGCACTTTGTTCCAAGGCATAGAAATTTAGTGCAGATACTAAAGACATTTAATGTTTTTTTGGCAGCATCAATCCACAAGGACTTATTAATATCTTACCATGGGGTAAACATTCTGCTGGAACCAAAGAAAAATAATGAAATCGCTCTTGGTCTCAGGGACTTTATATTGTATAAAGGAAAAATAATGTACACATAACAAAGTATACAAAATAAGAATGTATATGGATAACATATAAAATATGTATATTGTGTAAAAATAATTTATCAGAGGGGAGATAGTTGTAATTCAATAACAAAGAATTCACAAAGATTATGCTGGAGTTTCAATTTAAAGGCAACTGGGAATTCTAACAACTGGAAGAAAGATGTAGTGGAAATGCCTTCCAAGCCTGGGATTCAACCTGAACAAAGGCATCCTCATAGGAAATAGAAATCATATGTGAGAAATACAAAGATCAATTTTATTAAGTATTAGAGTACATGAAGGACAATAATATATAATAGGGCTATTTGAAGTCAGATCATAAAGCTTTTTAAATGACAAACTTCCCTATACTTAATCCTAGAAGCAATAAGAGTTACCATAACCTACTAGTAGGCCATAGGACAGAAAAAAAGCACTAGCGGGAGTCAAGACCTTGGTCACAGTTCCAAGGAAGTAAAAAAGTGCTTTTGTTCACTCAATGACCAGAGTACAGACCAGGAAAGCAAATGACTCCATCTCTCATTAGTTCATATCACCTTGGAAGAATTGAAAACTTACAGATTCCCAGAACTAGCTTTGAAAATCACAGCAAACAAACAAAAACCCTGAAATTTGAAATTTGCAGCAGTGTCCTCTGCACTCTGGAAGCAGAAGTCAACATTAATATAAAGTCAAAAGTCGAGAAACAAACTGAAAAAAGAGCAAACAAAAAAGAACTTGATCATAGAAATTTATAATGGTGACAGCAAATTTCAAATGGCAAATGAAGAAAATAGCAATGTGAAAACAACTACATTCAGTCTGAAAGAATGGATCTCATGCCAAAAACTAATTCTTGGAAGAACTAAAAAAATAAATCAAATAAGAGAGGTAGAGAATAAATTTGGGAAAGAAAGAGAGTAATACAAGAAATTAATGAGGAAAAAATGTGTCAATAACTTCTCAAGGGAGACAGAAAAAATACTGAAGAAAATCACCCTTCAACAACAGAATTAACAAAATGGTTTTTAAAAAGTAGCACAAAAATCCAATGAAAAGAAGAATTGACCAAATGGAAAAAAGATGAATAAAACATTCACTGAAGATCAGAATTTTTTAAAGAGTAGAATTGACCAAATGGAAAAGGAAGTAAAAAAAAAGCTCACTAAAGAAAATATTTTTTTAAAAAATTAGAATTGGACAAGTGGAAGCTAACGACTCCATGAGACAATAAAAAACATTCAAATCAAATAACAATAATAAAAAAAGAAAAAATGCAAAAATGTCTTTGGAAAAACAATTGACCTAAAAATGGGTATGGAAAAGATAATTTAAAAATTGTTGGGCTAGTTAGAAGATATGATTTTAAAAAGTACCCACACATCATCTTTTAAGACATTATCAAGAAATACTGTCCTAATATTTTAGATCCAGAGGGTAAAGTAGAAATTAAAAGAATTCACCAATCACCTCCTGAAAATATTCTAAAATGAAAACTTCCAGAAAATTATATCCAAATTCCAGAGCTTCCAGGCCAAAGAAAAAGCACTGCAAGCAGCCAGAATGAAATAATTAAAATATCAGGGGCAGCTAGGTGGCGCAGTGAATAGAGCACCAGCCCTGAAGTCAGGAAGACCCAAGTTCAAATTTGGCCTCAGACACTTAAACACATCCTGGCTGTGTGACCTTGGGCAAGTCACTTAACCCCCATTGCCTCAGCAAAAAAGCAAAAAAAAAAAGAAAAGAAAAGAAATAATTAAAATATCATGCAATCACAGTCAGAATAACATAAGATTTAGCATCCTCTATCTTAAAGCATCAGAAGATTTGACCTATGATGTTTCACAGAGCAAAAAACATGGGATTACAACTAACAATAATTTATTCAGTTAAACTGATGGTAGTGGAAAGTGGGGTTGGGTTATGAACAAGTTATGGTATATGATCTCAATGACAAATTATAATATTATAAGAAACAATGAGTAAAGTTTTATTAAAATTATCTGCTTTCCATAACTGCCCCCCAAATTGGAAACCTGGGAGGGCGCAGAGAGTTTAGATGGTTTCTCACACAATTAATACATTTCTAAGGAAGAATTTGAATGCAGTTCTTCAAGACTTCCACTACCATATTCAGTTAAACTGAGTGTGGTCCTTTAGGAAAAGGGAAAAAGGAAAGAGCAGGGAATGGACATATAATGAAATGAGGACTTGCAAATATTTCTGATGAAAAGGTCAGAACTGAATAGAAAACTTGATTTTTCAAGAACAAACTAAAAAAAAATGAAAAGGTGAACAGGAAAGAGAAAATCATAAGAGTTAAACTGTTTATATTATTTTTCCAAGAAACTGATACTTATAACTCCTAAGAACTTTATCATTATTAGGGCATTTAGAAATACACAAATAAAGAGAGCATTGACTTTGGTGGGACGATGTCTTAGAAAAAATAAAGGTTGAGAAAGAAGATTGCATTGGGAGCAAAGGGAAAGGAAAAATAGAATGAGGTAAATCATTTGAAATAAAATATATTGAAAACAAGAATTGTATATGTTATTTGCAAGAAATACACTCAAAGCAGAATGACAAACACAGAGTAAAGGTAAGAAGAATATATCACACTTCAACTGAATTTTTTTTTAAAAACTCAGAGATATCAATCATGATCTCAAACAAAGCAAAAACCAAAAAAACAATTGTAATTAAAATATTGTATAATCAGATAAGCAGGGAAACTATATTTTTCTAAAAAGGTACCATAGGCAATAAGGCAATATCAGTATTAATCACATATGCATCTGATGGAAAAGCATCTAAATTATGTTAAATTATTTATTATTACTATATTTTGTTTTTAATTTATGGGATAAAACAACAATTGTATAGCAGCACAATTTAAAAAAATTTCAAATGAAACTGCAAATCTGCAATGTACAATTTGCTATTTCAAATGCAAAACAAAATTATAATGTAAATTTTATTTAATTAAAAAAATTGCACAAAGAAAACCAATGCAGCCAAGATTATAAGGAAAAGTTAGAGTGTGGGGTTAGATTTTATAGCAAGTTTCTCTTATAAAGACTTCATTTCTCAAACATATTGAGAACTGAGTCAAATTTGTAAGGCCATATGTCATTCCCCAATTGGGGTTAAAGACCATGAACTGGTAGTTTTCAGATGAAGAAATCAAAGCTATCTAAAATAATGCAAAAATGTTCTAAATAACAATTAACTAAAGAAAAATAAATTAAAATAACCATTAAGTACCATCTTAAATCTGTTATATTGGCTTATATGAAATAAAAGAAAAATGATAAACAATGGATAAGTGGAAAAATTAAAACACTAATGCATTGTTTGTAGAGTTGCAAACTAATACAACCATTCTGAAGATAATTAGGATCCATGCCCAAGTGGATATAAAACTATTAATCCTTTTTGATTCATCAATACCACTACTGGGTCATTATTCCAAAGACTTTAATGAAAAATGGAAAGATAATGTATGTCCAAAAACATTACAAAAGCTTTTTTTTTATTATTTCAAAGAATCAGAAATTAAGGTGATATCAATCAGGAAATGGCTGAACAAGTTATGGTATATGATCTCAATGACAAATTATAATATAAGAAACAATGAGTAAAGTTTTATTAAAATTATCTGCTTTCCGTAACTGCCTCCCAAATTGGAAACCTGTGGGGGGGCGCAGAGAGTTTAGATGGTTTCTCACACAATTAATACATTTCTAAGGAAGAATTTGAATGCAGTTCTTCAAGACTTTAAATCCAACATTCTAGTATTCTATACTAACTACCTCTACATCATCTCTTTGCTCAAAATATTACATTTGCTCCCTATAACTACCAAAGAAAATAAAAACTCTTCCATTAAGGATTCAAGCCCATCATATTGTCACAACAGACAATATTTTATTTTATTTTTTTTTGTATTTTTTTTTTTTTGCTTTTTGCTGAGGCAATTGAGGTTAAGTGACTTGCTCAGGGTCACACAGCTAGGGAATGTTAAGTATCTGAGACCAGATTTGAACCCAGGTCCTCCTGACTTCAGGGCTGGTGCTCTATCCACTGCACCACCTAGCTGCCCCACAACAGACAATATTTTAAATGTTATCTGACATTACTCTAGCACAGAAGTGAATGTCTTCTTACCTTTGTCTAGAACAATTTCTTTTTTCCTTTTATTTTTAATTAGTATTCATCCTTTAAATTGTCATACCAACATCATGTCCTCCAGGAAGCTTTTCAGATTTCTTTTGCTGAAACTGACCATCTCTTGAAACAACAGATGGTATTTTGTTTTCAAACTTTCTGCAGTTATTTGGAATTAAGTCTTATTCTCCTACTAAACTAAAAATTGCATGAGGATAGAAAATCCTTACTATCTAAACTTAACATATTCTTTATCAAACATGACACTGTTCCATAAGGAGGAGGAATTTTATAAATACTTAGGATATTTTGGCGTTTTTTATGATTTCAGTAGGTGGTAGATGATGGATAAAAAAAGGAAATATAAAGTGTATATTATTTGTCTTCACTGAGTATCTGAACTATTTTTAATTAGCAGAAAAATACATATTATCAGTTTGCAAACAAAAGGTAGAAATGATGGAGAATGTACTGACCCCAAGCCACTCGTTTTGCATTTGAGAAAACAGAGGCAAAAGTCTTGATCACAGTAAAAAGAAAGTGAAAAGAAAGAAGATTATGAAAGCCAGGATCTGAACTCTGGTCCTCTCCTTTGATTAAAAAATTTTGCCTAATTGGTGGTTTTTAAGTTGTTCTTCTTAACTTCAGCTTATAGAAGAGGATTGAAACCACACATCGAAAATGTGCTTGCCCTCAACATAGGATGGGGCAATTTTCCTCCATGTACTGTGCAGCATGTCTGAATTCAAATGGATTTCTTTCAAATGGATATCACTACAGAATCACAAAATTTTGGTGATGAAAGGAACTTTGAAGAACCTTTATTCTTGGAGACAGGAGCTGGGAGAAAGCATAGATATTAGTCCAATTTTCTCATTCTATAGGAAACCAAGGGACAAAAAAGTGCTACCTAAGATGACAAAGATAAAAGTGACAAACAAAAGAAGAGGAACTATCATTTTCTATTTATTTCCAAAGGCAGGGACAATCCAAAGATGGAGAAAACTATATGAAAGGTCATTTTTTGCATATTCAGTCGTTTGTTGAATTTTTTTGCCCCTCTCTCTTCTTAAAAAAGTATTTATTAGAAATGGCTCTCTTGAAGGAGGAAGAAAATGAACATTTAGAAATGTGGATGATATATAACACATGCACACACATATATACATATATTATATATATATATACATACACACATACACATGTATACATACATGAATTTATGTATTATAGAGAGAGAATGAGAAAGTGAGAGAGAGAGAAAGGGGGGAAGGAGGGAAGAAAGGAGGGAGAGGAAGAGAGAGAAGTATTTAAATTGGATTTAAATTCAGCTGCTTTTCACTATAGACAGAGACCATCATTCTCTTCAGAATTACAAATATTTAGAATTATGAGACCTCAGTTACCATATAATTCAATCTATGACTGAAAAAGAAATCTCAGTTATGACTCAATTATGGCCTATAGCTTCTATTTGGAAAATCTAATGAAATTTGGTAGAAGTCTGATAGTTTAGGCATCCAATATGTTAAAATTAACTATAAATATAAATCTAGCCTATAACAATGTAAGATGCAGATTGTAACTGCCACCTCTATAAAATGAGGGGAAAGAATAGATTATTTCTCTCATGTATAATCAAACCCTATATCTTATGAACTTATAATTTAGACTAGGAAGGAGACTAATTTTAATTGTGGAACATGACCTCCTTCAAAAATGGAATCAATTTTTATTCATACTCTCTGCCTTTTTATGCTTTTACCCTAGAGTTCCAAAGAAATACCTTAGTTATGGCTCAAATCTAAAGTATCTGTTAAAAAAGATTAGCAAGTTCTTTTCTAGAGAAGGCAATCAGTAACTAAAATAGGTTTCCAGTATGAGACAGGTATTTATTTCCATTGCTACAAAAGCAAAGTTAAAAACATAAAAGATACATGATACTTCATAAAGCAGAAGGCAAATAATTATAGCTGTCATATTCTCTTGAAAAATAAAAAAATAATTTTAAGAATTAACTATTTAATATTCATTTAGGATTTTATTATTCAAGCAGTTTCCAAAATGTATATTTTTATGGCCAGAACATGACAACTTAGTTCTTGCATGTTTGGAGTAATTCGATTGGTAGTTGTCTTCAGTTCTAAGTGGTTTAGCTGCAGGATGCACTCTTCATTGAACAACCAGCCCTCATGTGGGAACTCAGGATTTAAAACTCATGAAGTATCTTCTAAAGCTGGAAATATCCATTTCCCAATATTGCTGCAGTGACCTTTGTCCAAAGCAATACAAAGCAGAAGACTGCCTAGATTATAGACTAGACTATAAACTAGGCAATAGAATTTCACATTTGCTTAAGCAAATGTGTGATCTTACTAGCACATGCTGAACATTGCCATTGATTTGGGAAGGAGAAGAAAGAAACCACCTCTCCATCCATCTAAAAGTCCAATAGAGCCTTGGCAAAATTCCAATTAGCATATCTCATAGAAAGGGGATAGAATTTTTCTATAGAACTTAGTCTCTTGATGGAGGACAATTAATACTGATTAGTTGGCAATTATCTTCAACACAATGTCCCCCAGTCACAAGAGCCAATAGTAAGCAATTGCTCTATCATTTCAAAGTGTGTGACTTTTCTATGTTTTTATACATGGTTACTATAAGAATTTATTTTCACTATGCATATTTATTAGAAGGAATGAGAAGAAGAAAAAATGAATGCTTGATAATTAGAAAAAAATAAAGTACATGTACTTCAGCACTAGACCAAGCAAAGTAACCCATAGCAAGAATCTGGAGCCTATTCCTAAAGCCATGGGAAGTTTCCTAATACAACTCCAAAATACACAAATACAGTAATATTTTGGGCATGACTATTTCTATAAAAGTCCCAGAGTTCTTTCCACTTTATTTCCACTTTCGATTGCCTTATTTTCACCTCCTTCCCCTTCTTTTTTAACTTAGCATCTGATAATTTCCAAGTCATTCTTTTATTTATAGTAAGGGTCCTACTTCCAGCCCTTCTTTTGAAGTTATCATTTGAGGGGACAACTCCTACAAGGAAAGAGACAATTATCCCTAACAAATGCTGACCAATGCCTACCTATAGGACAGGCAAGTCAGTCTATCTGAAACAGCAAGGCAGTTCCGAGGAGAAACAAGAGGAAACTTGCTTCAGGTAAATCAAACAACTGCTTCCCCTGAGAGCTTGGAGAAAATAGCCCCAGTCAGGGAAGGAAATAAGCATTTTTAGGCATCTTCTATATGTCAGATACTTTGCAAAATATTTAATAAATATGATTTCATTTCCTCTTCATAACAACCCTATGAGGTAGGTGCTGTTATTTCACCAATTTTAGACTTGAGGAAACTGAGGCAGAAAAAAGTTAAGTAACTTGTTCAAAGTCACACAGATAGTGTGTATCTAATTGTATCCATCTGAGGCTAGAGTCTCAGTACTCCAAACTCAAGAGCCTTGGGATGGCAATGCCTTCTGCAACACTATGCTACTCCCAGGTCTGACCCCATATAAGTTACTAAGGGGAGCATTCACTGTGGGAAAAAAAAAAAGATGCGTCCACAAATACCAACAGTTAACCAATTGCCACTGAGCCCAAGCGCCTGGAAGTAATGGCATGTCAACCACAAGACTTGCTTCCAGCCTGGTCCTGCCATCCATCATACTGACGAGAAACTCCTGTGGTCATGAAGCTTGGAAACTGCCCCTTTGGTGCTATAGCTATACCTACTGATGACCTAGAAAAGAAAGCTCTCTCCACCAAAATCCCTGGAAATGTCAATTCAGGAAATGATATGGTTTTATCGGTGGAAACGGCATACATTACTCCCTGTTTTAAGAACCATAGAATCTTTCTATCTGAATTGAAATTGTCCATATGTGCTATTCACTCATTGGAATGTGAGTTCCATGACTTTTAATTTTTCTTTCTATCACAGGCTTTTAACTCGTACTTTAAACATCATAAATTCGTAATAAACATTTCATTCATTTATTCATCATGTCTTCATATTTAATAATATGTACAAGATAGTTCTAGAGTCTACTAGAGTGAATATAACTTCCCCATTCAATATTCATAAGGTTCAGTTCTTTTATAAAATGAGGGTTTCTGTTCACTTTTTTTCTTCTTTCTTTATATCCTAGGTGCTTAGCACAATGCCTGGTATAATAAATGTCTATTGATTAACTTTCAATGCATGAGGATTATTTATTTGTAGGAGCCTTTAGATTAAGACCAAGCTATCTTTCAAACAAACTGTGAAAACAATTAGAATACACTGATTGTTTTTGTTGTTATTGTTGGTGTTTTGTATGCTTCACATGGATAACCTTCACCACTACATTCATCAACACATCAGGACACCAAATCACAAAAAAGCCCTGTGTTAAGCATATCATACTTAATCTTCTATCTTAATCCTAATACAAACTACATTATCTTAAGGTTTTCTTCTTATCTTTTTAGCAATATGTTGTGTTTTTTTTACCTCATTGTCTTTACATTTAAAATAAAGATTGATGATCTCAAAAGTCCCTTCCAGAACTAAATTCTATACTACATCTTTACATTCATTCTTTCACAAATGATTAAATTTTTAATTAATATTCAAGTCAAGTTGCTAAGTATTCAGGAAATTGAGACAAGAGTTTCTTTTTTAAATCATCTCTCCTCAAAAAACTTACTGGGCAATGCAAAAAAAAAAAACAAAACAGAAAAGTCAACACAAAATAAAATATAAATATAAAGTACTGTTAGTGGGGCAGTACCATTAATTCCTGGAAAAGAAGAGGAGAATGGTTACAGATAGGTCTCATACATGTGATGGCATATAAGATAGGACTTGAAGGTGTAAGGATATGGCAGCAAGAGCCAGATTGATGTGAAAGGGGGTAGAAGGGTACAAAAAATATGCCAGTTTGACAAAAATGTATAGTGCTCTAATGAGAATATTAATAAACAGTATTGCTAATATTCGTTGTAGTTAGGCTGTGAAGAATTTAAATGTCACAAAAAAGAATTTGATTTTGCAATATTAAGTTCCTAAAGTTTTTGGGTACATAAAGACTCAAGAATTTTTTTCTTTTTAACAGAGGAAGAAGTCCCAAGTCCTATCCCAGGTTGAAAGGGATCTTGTGAAAAAATATTGATCAATTAGAAAGTGTTCAAAATGGTTTGATAACTGTCCAGATATTAGTAAATCCAGTAAATAAGCAACTAAATAAGTGCCAAGGATAAAAGTCTCTGCCCTCAAGAACTTTCTATTCTAAAAAAACAAGACTGCATGTATGTACATAGATATATACAAATTGCATTTAAAATAGTCAAGTTATGGGGCAGCTAGGTGGTGCAGTGGAGAGAGCACCAGCTCTGAAATCTGGAGGACCCGAGTTCAAATTTGACCTCAGACACTGAACACTTCCTAGATGTGTGATCCTGGGCAAATCACTTAACCCCAATTGCCTCAGCAAAAATAAATAAAATAAAATAAAATAGTCAAGTTACCTTAAAGGGGTAGGGAGTAGCAACTGGTAGAACCAAGAAAGACATTCTACATAGAATGAGTATAAAATGCCTTTGAAAAAAAATTAAGAATTCCAAAAGGCAGAGGTCAAGATAATGATTCCAAGATTGGGTGTAATTAATGCAAAAGCAGAAAAATGAATGATGAATGGCCTTTATGTGATAGAATGTCCTTTATGAGGAACAGGAAGTGGATCAGTAGAGCTATATCACAGAAAAAGGGGTGAGGATCATTTATAAGAAGAATCGTAGTAAGATATTTGTTTTTTAAGAGCTTAAAATGATAAAGAGAAGAGTTAATAGGTAATCCTAGAAGGAATAGAAAGTAATTAGAGCTTACTGATTCTTTATCAAGTAACTGGAAAAGCAAGAGGATTCAGAGGAAAAAGTATTGAATATAAACTGAGGGACTGGTTTATAATCCCAATTCTTTTCATTACCATGTATGGAACTATGGGAAGTCCTTGTTAATGTTTGTATGCCTCAAGCAAATTCCTAGAATAGTCTTACTATTTTTTAGATTCGTTGCAATTTGCCCTGGTGAAATACACTGGGAATATCTTCACACTGATGAAACAGCAGGTCTTTCCTGAATTTGAATATCATACATTCATTTAGCATACATCAATCCTAACTGAGCCCAGTCTTCGAATGCATTATGATTGAGGAAAAGGGAAAGATGAGCACTGGGTAAAATGTCTGAAAGTTTTTCATCAACTATGAGGTATGCACACTTGATTATTGGAGTTCTAAAGTACTATCCAGAGTGCACCTTCAAGGTAATGATGAACATTCGACTAAGTTCTATTACCAAACTTGTGGGGATTTGTTAAACATGTGTTTGTGTGTGTGTGTGTGTGTGTGTGTGTGTGTGTGTGTATGTGTGTGTGTATGTGGAGGGGGGTGAATGGGTGGGTGGGTGTGGGTGTGGATGAGTGTTGTAATAAAAACCTCTGAGTTTATTAGTATGGACAAATCTCAGTATGAAAGGTTATTTTACCATTCTAGACAAACAATTCTTGTGTGATTTATGGACCTGAAGACTTCCTGAGTCACTTATAAATTGAATAGCATGTCCAGTACAGCATCAGATACTTGAATGTATCAGAGAGAAGAATTGAACCCAGATTTTCCTGAGGCTGATGATATACTCCCCTGATTATACTCAGCCATTGCTTCTAATTTGACATGTTTAGGAGATACTTATAAAATATTTCCTATGTTTACTTGGCAATAGAAATTCACCACTGCAACACTGTCTGAAATTTACCTGTGCTCTCTCTGGGCAAGGCGATTAAGTATTTAGTTTGAAGAAACTAAAACAGGACTTGTTTCCCCTGGAACTATGTGGTTGATTTTCACTGTTTTTGTTGGTGTATTTTCTTTTGAAATTTAATTTGCTTATTTAATAAAAAAAAATTCTGTTTACTCAAAATTTGAAGTTTGAAAGTAACACTTTCCAGAGGAGGAAAAAAAAAAACGAGTCCTGTTGAGTACTGCAGGTTTTTCTGTTCATTACACCATCATTTTTTTTTTCTAATTTGCCCAAAACAGGAACTGACAAGTGCCCTTGATGTGAAATATCTCCAATAGGCAAAAGTCCCAAAGACTTTAATCAAATGGGAAAGCCAGCTAATGAGATTTAATTGCTACATATCAGCTATAAATAATTTCCTAACAATATTATTTCCCAGAATATAAACCAATATTTATAAAATGCTTTAAGAGAGGTAGAAATGGCAAAGTCAGAAAGTTGCTCAAGTTCTACTCAGTTTCCTTTGAAAACAATGTTAAATCAAACCTATAAATGAATGCTCAAGTGACAGAATCTAGAAAAAGACAGAGTGAAAGAATTTTCCAATTTAAGATAACTTAAAAATACTTCAGGAAAGGCCTCTCTCTTTATTGAGAGAACTTGAAAAGGTTTTTAAAAATCAAACAACAGTAGAAGAAAAAGTGGGAAAATAAATGAGAGCTATGCAAGAAAGAGTCAACAGCTTGGAAAAGAAAGGACAAAAATTGACTGAACAAAACAATTCCTTAAAAAATACAATTGGCCAAATTGGGGGGGGGGCACTGAAGGAAACAAGTTCCCTTAAAAGTAGAATAAGGCGAATGGAAAAGGAAGTACAAAAGTTAACTGAAGAAAATAATTACTTAAAAATGAGAAATGGGCAAATGGACTAATGACTGTGAGAAATCAAGAATCAATAAAACAAAATGAAAAGAATTTAAAAAAAGAATAAAATGTAAAATACTTTAATGGAAAAAAACTACTAACTTGGAGAACTAGATCCAGGACAGATAATTTAAGAATTATAGACCTACCAAAAATTATTTTTTTAAAAAAAGAATCTGGACAACACCTATCAAGAAATTTTCTTTTTTTTTTCTTTTTTTTCCAGATATAGGAATTCTTATTTATAATTTTTTTGAGACTTAGAAGCAAAATTTTAGTCATAAGTACAGGTGAGAATACTCTAGTTCTATACATGCACATGTAAACTCCTTAAGGACATCGACTATATTTTTTTTATTTTTTTAAATCTTTTTTTTCCTTTTATTTTATTTGCAAAACATATGTATGGGTAATTCTTCAACATTAACCCTTACAAAGCTTTCTGTTACAAGTTTTTCCCCCCTACTCCCTACCCCTCCCCTAGATGGCAGGATATCCACTACATGTTAATTATGTTAAAATACTTGACAAATAGAATATATGTATACATATTTCCACACTTATCATTGTTGTGAAGAAATTTTCAATATTTACTTATTTGTTTGTTTGTTTGTTTATTTATTTATTGCTGAGGCAATTGGAGTTAAGTAACCTGCCCGAAGTCACACAGCTAGGAAATGTTAAGTGTCTGAGGCCACATTTGAACTCAGGTCCTCCTCACTTCAGGGCTGGTGCTCTAGCCACTGTGCTACTTCACTGCCCCAATTTATTTATTTTTAATACACATTGCTTTGTGAATCCTGTTGGGAGAAAAGAATCAGAGCAATAGGGTAAAATCATGGAAGGTCTTTCAAGAAATTATCAAGGAAAATTGTTCTGATGTCCTGATATCCTAAAGCAGAAATCATCAAAATATTTAGTATTGAATGGAATGGGGTAGGTATATAAGACACAATACTAAATGACTATAGTAATCTACTATTTGTTAAGCCAAAAGACTCCAGTTTCTTACTTAAAATGTACTGTTTGACAAAAAATGCTGGGAAAGAAGGAAAATACTAGGGAAGAAACTAAGTGCAGTCCAACATCTCACATTGTATACCAAGATAAGATTAAAATGGGTACACAATTTAGACAAAAATGTTGATATCAAAAGGTAATTAGGTGAGCAAAGATTACTTTATGTATCAGATCCATGGAGAGGGGAAGAATTTATAACCAAACAAGGGATAGAGACACTATGAAATTCAAAATGAATAATTATGATTACATTAAATTAAAAAGATTTTGCCCAAAACAAAACCAATGCAAATGAAAAGCAAAAACAAGAAAGGGAAATAAATTATACAGCTAGTATTTCTGATAAAGGTCTTATTTCTCAAATATATAATTGAGCCAAATTTATGAAAATATAAGTCTCCAATTGACAAATGGTCAAACGATATGAACAAGCAGTTTTCAGATGAACAAAAGCTATCTAGTCATGTGAAAAGATGCTCTAAATCATTATTGATTAAAGCAATGCAAATCAAAACAACTCTGAGGTACCCCCTCACATCTATCAAATTGAATAATATGACAGAAAAGAAAATAATAACTATTGGAGAAATTGTGGGAAAATTAGAACACTAATGCATTTTTGTTGAAGTTATGAATTGATCCAACCTTTCTGGAAAGTAATTTGTAACTATGTCCAAAGGGTTATAAAACTGTGTATAACATTTGATCCAGCAATACCATTATTAGATATGTATTTCAAAGAGATCATTAAAAAGGGGGAAAGGACCAAGATATACAAAAATATTTATAATAAATATTTTTGTGGTAGCAAAGAGTTAGAAACAGAGCAGTTGATCATCACTTGGGGAATGGCTGAACAGGATGTGATATATTAATGTAATGGAATACTATTAGTCTATAAGAAATGAGAAGCAGGCAGATTTTAGAAAAGTCTCTACAAGAACAATTGCTGAATGAAATGAGAAGAATCTGGAGGACATTGTGCACATCAATAGCAACATTGTGTGATGATCAACGATGATGTCCCTAGCTCTTCTAAGCATACAATGATCCAAAACAATTCCAAAAGACTCTTGAAGAAAAATGCTATCCACATCCAGAGAAAGAACAATGGAGTCCAACTGCAGATCAAAGCATATTATTTTTACTTATTTTTCTTTCTTATAGATTTTCTCTTTTGTTCTGATTCTTCTTTCACAACATGACTAATATGAAAATATGTTTAATAGAATTGTACATGTATAACCTAAATCTGATGGTTTGCTATCCTAGGGAGAAGAGAATGGGAAGAAATGAGAGGGAAAAATTGGAACTCAAAATCTTACATAAATAAGTGTTGAAAACTGACTTTACATGTAATTGGAAAAGTAAAAAAAAATGCTTTAAGAATTATAATGTCTTGTTTCCTCATAAAAACTCTTAGGTATATTATTTCTATTTATTTATTTATTTATTTATTTTTTGTAATTATTTATTAATACTTTTTATTTGCAAAACATATGTATGGGTAATTCCTAAACATTAACCCTTACAAAGCTTTCTGTTACAAATTTTCCCCCCCTACTCCCTACCCCTCCCTTAGATGGCAGGATATCCACTACATGATAATTCTGTTAGAATACTTAAGAAATCAAATATATGTATACTTATTGCATCATTTTTTGTGCAGGAGAAATCGTATCTACAAGAAAGAATAATCCGATAAAGGAAAAACAATGCAAGCAAACCTCAATAGAGAACATGAAAATGTTATGTTGTGGTCCACATTTCACATCCCTCTCTCTGCATGTATATGGCTCTCTTCATTGAACAATTGGAACTGGTTTGAAGCATTTCATTGTTGAAAAGAGTCATGTCCACCAGAACTGATCCTCATATAGTATTGTTGTTGCCGTGAATAATGATCTCCTGGTTCTGCTCACTTCACTGAGCATCAGTTCATGCAAGTCTCTCCAGGCCTCTCTGAAATCGTCCTGCTGGTCGTTTCTTACAGAGCAATAATATTCCATAACATTCATATAGGTATATTATTTTGAGGAAAGAATGAGAAACTAATATGTGATTTCCTTGTTCTAGGGAATTTCTGGAGTTAAAAAATCCCTAAATTTAATCATTCACTCTTCCTTTCTTCATTCTGCCTTTCCTTCTTTTCTTCCTTCCTTTCTTCTTTAAAAGGGTTTATAGGGTTTTCTTTCCTAAGGACCAATCCTTAAACCCAAATCATTCTAGCTTTCATTGACTGGCCAACAATTGGTTTCAGGCAAAGACCAATTGTTCATTGGTTGAGTCCTTTTTGACTCAGAATAAATGCAAACAGCAATTGTTTCTGTTTTGGCCAAAAACCTTGAAGGTCTTCCCCTCCTAGAGTGGATTATAAATGGCTATTGCCTCAGGCAAACTGAGACCAGTTAAAGACTTTAGTTTAAAAAGGCCAAGGTCTCCCACTGCATCCAGGACTATCACCAGTGGTTCTAATGTACACCTTACAA
This sequence comes from Myrmecobius fasciatus, assembly GCA_023553655.1. Lineage (NCBI taxonomy): Eukaryota > Metazoa > Chordata > Mammalia > Dasyuromorphia > Myrmecobiidae > Myrmecobius > Myrmecobius fasciatus. The sequence goes on from JAJPUD010001343.1 coordinate 377,402, forward strand.
CTGTACCCAGATGGGAGTGGAGGAGACAGTGAGGCTGGTGACTTTGAATAGCCCATCTTCATTTAAATCCAACTCACTTGCATGTCATGGCATCCCTTCTCTGATATCGTGGTTATCTTCAAAAATGAAGAATAAACAAAACAACTAAAACAGCTATTTAGGCCAGGGGACTATATTGCTTGTTTATTTTCATTCACATCCTCAATTCTTAACACGGTGCCTGATACACAGTAAGTATGTTGTATATGCTCAATAAATTCATCAAGCTGTCTAATATTCTTAAAGAACATTGATAGTAATAACAGAGTAACCTGGATTTGTGAGAGGTTAAATGATTTAACTATGGTCATATAGCTAGAAAATGATAGAATCCGTTTTTAAACAGCCTGATTCCATAGACAATGTTATTCTGTAATTCATGTGTTATCTTCATGTCATAAATGATGAAATGAAAGTTCAAAGAGAAATAAAAAGAGAGGCAGCAGATGATATGATTTTAAGAAGCAAACACACAAACACACACACATACACAGACCCCACACACGTTTTAAAGTTAGACCTGTATTTGCGAGAAAACAATCCTTCATGAATTATAAATTCATCTTAATTGTATATTTACATAAATAATGGCAGACTGCAAACAAACATAGAATTGCATTACTCCACAACAAAAATCAACCCCATCTGCTTCATCACGCTTCAGGCTTTGTTCTGTTGCTGATCTGATCCTGGGTTCCACTTCACATTTGAAGTTAGTTCAGTAAATATCAAACAGCTTCTAAAATCTGCAGAGTTCTGGTCCATTAAGGGGATTAATGGCTGGAGTCAGCCATTTCATGACTTCAGATATTCATAGTTGAAAAGAAATATGCCCATTTAAGAGATGGGGAATACTAAGGAAAGGAATGACTCACTATAACTTGTAATTAAAATTTTAATGCTTTAATAACAGTGCTCCTTTCTCCTTGAAAAAGAATTAACAAATTTCTTCCATTTTATACATCTGTGTCTTCTCATCTTGTCACCTGAACCAATTCCTGGTATAGCTTGGTCTGATAACAACTGACCATTCATTCTGATAACATCTCTTCTTGCTCTTTCTAACCAGGGCAATATTCATGATAGTTAGCAAGGGACAGTTCTGTCCATTTAAATTAGTCACAGTGATTTATCAGTTCATTCCACACATCATTGCTAATTGCTACAACAGAATGGCTCTGTTTTTCACTCTTTCTTTACACACATACACATTAAGAAAAAGAGAGAGACAGAGACAAAGAGACAGAGAAAGAAACACACACAGAATGACAGAGAGACAGAGAAAAAAGACAGAGACTGAGAAATAGATTCAGGCAGAGGGATAGATGGACACAGAGAGGCATAAAGACAGAGAAAGAAAGATAGACAGTGACAGAGACAGAGAAAGAGACAGAGACAGAGAGACAAAGACAGACAGACACAAAGTCAAACAGAGACAGAGACAGACAAAGTTAAAGAGACAGTGAGGCAGAGACACAGGGTCAGAGACAGAGACAGACACACAACGACAGAGAGACAGAGACAAAGAAACACAGAGAATGAGACAAAGACAGAGAGTATGAGAGAGAGACAGAGGGACAGAGAGAGAGACATAAACACAGAGACAGAAAGACAAAGAGACAGAGATAGACAGGGAGAGAAAGACAGAGAGAGAGACAAGAGAGAGACAGACAGACAGACAGACAGAGGGAAGAGAGAGTTTTCTTTCTCTAGGTAAAAGCAGAATGTTATAGTTAAATCAGAAATAATTGCTGGTATTGTTATTATAATGAAGGAAAATTTCCTGCGGGTAGTTTCTTGATTCTTTTTTTTTTCCCTGTAAAAATAAGGTATTATGTATTCAGCAAAGCCTGTGGAATTACTCATTTTCCCTCTGTGAGAGGCAGGATCTTAATAAGGGCAAGGAACTAGAGTTTAAAACTAGGGTGTTGATAGGACATGCAATCATTCCTTAGGGAGAAACAACTGAGCTTAGTACCTAATTAATAGTAATGATAATTAATTAATTAAATTAGGCAGCTGCCACATGACACTCTTTTCTTCCCAATATCCTCCTATCATTTACATAGTAAACCCAAATACAGGGTGAGTATAGAAATAACTGAACCCTTCCCTACTCTTCCTTTGATATTCCCCTTGGAAATTTTCCCCCAGTTAACATCCTTTAAAGTTTCTGAAAGCTATCTTCACCATAATCAATTGCATATTAATTTAAACATTATTTTAAAATACAAAAACTTGCTAGTTAGATGAACTAGTTAGATGCTAGTTAGAATAGTGAATCAAATAAACAGCATTCTTTTATTAAATACTTACTAAATGCCAAATACAAGCTCTGGGGGTGCAAACAAAAGCAAAAAGACACAGTCTTTGCCCTTGTGTTCTAATGGAGGGAGACAAAACATTAAAATAAAGCAATGAGAACATCTCCAAGACATAGAAGGAAATTTCAGGGAAAAAAGTTGGAAAATCCCAAAGTTCTAGAGGGCAGCTGAGTTCCAAGTGACAAAATCTTTAGTTAGAAGCACATCCAGGAGGGGAATGAAGTGTGCATGGCCAACCCGAGCCACCAAGTCCCCAAATGGAGGTCCAAAAAGAAATCTATCAATGGGGGAAGAGGATCAAAATTACAGAGGGATATTGAAGAGTGAGAAGATCCAGGTACTGAAGAAAGTTCCAGAGGTAGACAATAGATGAATTAAGGTGGGAAAGTTCCTAGAATCAGGAAGACAGTTATGAGGGGAATAAAAGATGAACAGTGATAACCAGAATAAAGGGACATATGGTTTCATGCATTCATTCAGTGAACTATTTCATCCCTATATTCTCTGGGTATGCAGATCTACAAAATAATGAAAAAGAAAATCCTATGCTTCTTTATTTTTCAGAAAGAAGGGAAGGGAAGAATGAAAGAAAAAGAGAGACACAAAGAGAAACAGAGAGAGAGGAAGGAAAGGAGGAAAAAAGGAGAGAGGGAAGGAAGGAAGGGAGGAAGGAAGGAAGGAAAGAAGGAAGGAAGGAAGGAGGGAGGAAAGGAAGGAGGAAGGAAGTAAGAAAAGAAGAAAAGAAAGATTGGGAGGGAGAGAGGGAGAAAGAAGGAAGGAAGGAAGGAAAAGGAAGGAAGGAAGCAAGCAGGGAGGGAGGGAAAGAAGGGAGAGAGGAAGGAAGGGGAGAGAGAGAGAGAGAGAGAGAGAGAGAGAGAGAGAGAGAGGGAGAAAGAGAGAGAGAGAGAAAGAGAGAGAGAGAGAAAGTTCAGAAGACAACAATGGCTTATCTCATCGCATTATTAGCTTTCTATTTATATCTTTATGGTCTGTGGTCTGAATTTCTTTTATTGATAGACATCATCCATTTCTTTTCAGTCATCAATGCTACACATGGAAAAATAGGCAGAAATATCCTTTAAGGACAATATGGTAAAGAAACAATTTTTGAAGTGTCTGTAATTTCAGAGTATAGTTAACTTCTTCCACTGGGGAATATTGGAAACCCATTTATGTTTTTTTTTTCAATTATTCTGGGCTGTACTTTTATATAAATTCTTCATTAAAATCCACTTAAAATCTCATAGGCCTTACTTGAATTGATTTGTTGAATATTTTCTGGACACCAGTACAACAGTTGTGCTGTCCATCTTTTTTTCTCTTCATTTTCAATACATGGTTAATTCAATTTCTATTCATGAACAGGATGAAAAGTTTGGAATTGAAAGGGTCAAACCACTCATTTACAGATGTGGAAATTGTGGCAAAGTGAGATTTAAGTAATTTAGCCAAAGTGGCAGTAGGAGGATTTAAATGAAAAAACTCTGATTCTGTTACTTAAATGATCTACAAAGACAAGATGTAGCCTGTGCATAAATAATTCAATTCTATGTCAGTAGAGATGACAGATGATAGATAGATAGATAGATAGATAGATAGATAGATAGATAGATAGATAGAAAGATAGATAGACAGAGCATTTATTAAGTGTTTGCTATGTACCAGGCATTCTGCTAAGTGCTAGGAGTATAAAAAATGAAAAATAAATCTTTTGACCTCAAGGAACTTGTCATTTTTATCTCTATCACATTTTTCATCTACTTTACTTAAATCTTCATTCACATAGCCACCGCTATAGCTCAGGTTGTCATATTCTTACCAAGAAGATTGCAATAATCTCCTCATTGATCTCCTTTCTTCTACAATCTTTCCATTCTAACCCACCCTTCTTGATGTTGCCAAATTAACTTTTTTAAAAGCACAGTTCTACCCATGTCACTCCCTGCTCTAGTGTCTAGTTGTTACTATGCCTTCTAAGAGCAAATATAAATAGTTTTGCTTGTCATTCAAAGCTCTTCTAAAGCTAGTCCATTTCTAACTTCCAAATCTTCTCCACCTCTCTTCCTTCTTATTGACTAGCCATACTGACTTTCTTAGCATTCTCCCTACAGGATGCTCCCTCTCTCATCTGGGTTTCCATGCAATAAATTGTCTCCCTCCTTTCTGCTTCTGAGAATCTATGGTTTCTTTCAAGATTCAGATCAAGAAAAGCCAGGAGTCATGAAGATACAACAGAAACTGTTACTGTTTTTGTCCAGCCTTTGTTCCCCAAGAAAATAATTCTGCTCTCTTGGAATTTATATCCCAAGGGAAGAAATAGCACAATTAGGTAAGTACTTGCCAGAGAAGGGAGTTTTGATGTGAAATTAATCAATAACAACAACCAGCCTCCCTGCCTATAAGTTTCCAAAACAAAATTTCTCTTCCCAGCCACCTTTTTTTTAATCGGTGTTGAATCCCCCTGGTAGAATTTAAACCCTTTGAAGATAGTGATTGGTTTGCTTTTCTATGTCCCCTAGTGCTTAACAAGATGTTTGGCACAGAATAAGCTTTAATAAATGAACTTTTTATTTATTCATTCACAATCTAACTCTGCTCTCAACTCACACAACTGAGTTGAATATACTCTACCTACCAGCAAACTGGATTATACTCAGTTCCACATTGTCATCCTGCCATTAAGTCTTTACTCTCATTCTGTCATGCCTGGAATGGATTCCTTGTTATTTCCATCTTTTTAAGTCTCTCTCTTTAAGGCCACTTCTGGGAAGTCTTCCAATCTCATCACCACCACCACTCCCAATTGAAAGCAATTTTTTTCTTTCTCAAATTAATCATAGCACTTTTCCTGAACTTCTCCTTTGAATTTCTCTTTCCATCTCTCTTATGTTTTAATTTTATCTATCTTTCTCATTTGAAACTAAAAATCATAACTTTGAATTTAGAGTCTGTGGAATCAGAACTCTTCATGCTCACCCAGTTTGTATTTTGTATTTTATACAAAAATATTCATGTCAGTATTAATTGTAAAATGAAGAAGAAAAGAAGAAGGAGAAGAACAAGAACAAGAAAGAAAAACAAGAACAAGAAAGAAGGACAAGAAGAAATTATTTAGGTGTTGATTAGAGATTGGCTGAAAAAATTGTTACGTGATGTTATAGTGGAATATTGTTGGTGGTGTTGAATTGTTTCAATCATGTTAACTCCTGTAAATAATTTTAAATATCAGAGTAGCTGGTTGATCTGCATTGAGAGAGGTCATTTTTTTCTTCCTCCACTAGGAAATCAGGCAGCTAGGTGGCCCAGTGGATAAAGTACCTGGTCTGGAGACAGGAAGAATCCTAGTCAAGATGTGTCAGAAGCAGGACCTGAATTCAGGACTTCCTGACAATATGGCTATTGTTTTTATTTCCATTGTTGTATGTTTGTTTTCACGGCATAATAATACTCCATTGGACAGCTAGATGGTGGAGTGGATAAAGTATAGGGCCTAGAGTCAGGATGATTTATTTTTCTGGAGCTGTACAGAAACCTATTGTCTACTCCATTAGAATGTAAACTCTTGAGATCAAAGTCTATTCATTTGATACATAGAAAATATGTATCTATTGATTGACTAGGTTATTATAAAGAAGCAATTTGCAAAGCTAAGAATTATTTAATATAAATGCTACAAAACAACCCACAATCCAGGTATTCCAAAGCTTCACAAGGATTATAAATGATGATGAAGCGCTATGGATCTCAGATATTCCCCCTCCCATTCAAAGCTAGCATTATTTTTTTCTTGGGTAGTATTTTTTGTTTGTATATGTGTGTGTGTGTATACATATATATTCCTCCAATTACAAATTAAAAGTTTTTACTATTTGTTTTTTTGAAAGTTTTGAGTTCCAAATTCTAGCCTTTTCTCCATTCCCTCATCCTTTGTTTATTATTTCCCTTTCCTCTCTCAACTTTTGCTTTAGCAATCTGAGGTAGAATTATCCACAAAAGAAATAAGTACACAAAACTTTTTGATTTATTTTTATTTGTTCATTTGTTTGTTTAGCCCTTAATAGTATTTTTTCTAATTATATAAAAATACTTCCCAATATTTATGTTTATAATATTTTGAGTTCCAATTTTTTTCTCCCTCTCTTATTCCTTTTTCCCCTTTCCAAGAAAGCAAGCATTCTGACATTGTTTATACATGCATATCATGTTAAATATATTTCCACATTAGTCATGTTGTGAAAAAAAAAGAATCAGAAAAAAGTGAGGAAACCATGAGAAAGAAAAAAAGTAAAAATAACATTCATTGATCTGCATTCAAAATCCATAGTTCTGCCTCTGCAGGTGGATACATTTTCCATCAAGAATCTTTCAAGGGGCAGCTAGGTGGTGCAATGGATAGAGCACCAACCCTAAAGTCAAGAGGACCCAAGTTCAAATCTGGTCTCAGACACTTAATACTTCTTAGTTGTGTGATCCTGGGCAAGTCACTTAACCCCAATTTCCTTAGCAAAAAAAAAGAAAGTCTTTTGAAATTGAGTTGGAATCACTGTATTGCTGAGAAGAACTAAATCCATAATAGCTGAACATCACACAATGTTGTTATTGCTATTTATAATGTTCTCCTGGTTCTGCTCAGTTCACTTAGCATTAGTTCACGTCAATCTTTCCAGGTTTTTCTGAAATATGCCTACTCACCATTTTTATAGCACAATAGTATTCCATTCCATTTTGTTCAGCCATTCCCCAATTTATTGTTATCCATCAATTTTCAATTCTTTGCTACAAAAATGTGCTTTGAATATTTTTTGTACATGTGGGTCCTTTTCTCTTTCTTATGATCTCTTTGGGATACAAACAGTGGTGGTATTACAGGATCAAAAGGTATGCACAAATTTTATAGCTTTTGGGGCAAAAAAAACCCCTTTTATTAAAATTTAGTATATGCAAAATAGGAGAATTATGTATATCTATAGAGGGGACTCACATTCAATAATTACTATCTCTGTTTTTCAGATCTGTTGTTCCATAGAACAAAAAGATTTTTCTCTTAACATTTTCAGGAAGTTAGTGTAATTTCAGTTATGGAGAAGCATATATATTACAGCATTGTATGTAAGAAGATTCACTGAATTTGAAAACAGAAGTGATATACATTTGTTGAGACTAATGGAAATCAATAATGAACAAACAATCTACTGGGGCGTATATTTATTTATTTAACTAATGGAGTCATGACTGGATGTGGACAGAAATTGAATTGAGCCAGTCACAAGAAGCAGATTCCTGTTAATTTGAAGGAATGGGGGCTTTGTATTGGTCTAAAAATGTAAGGGATGAAGTCCCAGGAGATTAAATAAATGGGGATGCATGCTGGTGCCTTGGTTCATAAAAAGTAGGCAAGATCAAGAGTCTGGAAGGTCAGTGAGAAATAGCAGAAAGAGTACTGCACTATGAAGCCCTTTATTCTCTATCTTTTCTAATACTGTGGACCATGGGCATCAGGTCCCAAAGATAGTGATCATGCTCAAAAGGTGAAAGCTCACCAGGGAATTTTGCCCAGAGGAAATAGATGTTAGAATTCCTCCTGACAGCTTCTTGCTTCATTGCAAGTAGTTTTTACAATATAGTGATGCTCTTTGATCTTAAAATGTGATGTGTCCCTTAGTAGAAATGGACAAGTCATCTTCCCCAAATGACCTTCAATGTTCCATGATCCCCAGAAGGTTAGATTTGTTTGTAACTGTTTGGTTTAAGGGTTTTAGCTATCCTGTTTTTATGTGTGTATCTCTGTCTCTGAATGCATTTCTCTATCTGCTATATCCGTCTATCTCTGTTTATGTGTTTCTGTCTCAGTGTCTCCAGGTCTCCCTGTCACTCTATCATGCTCTGTTTTTGTTTCTGTCTCTGTCTCTCTGTCTTTCTTTGCCTCTCTCTCTCTCTCTCTTTCTCTGTGTTTATCTGTCTCTGTTTTTCTTTCTCTCTTTGTTTCTCTCTGTCTCCATCTGTCTCTCTCCCTATCTCTATCTCTCTGTCTCTATGCGTGTCTGTCCTTTTGTCTGTTTCTGAATGTCTGTCTATCTCTTTCTCTTTTTCTTTCTGACTCTCTCTGTGTCTCTGTGTCTGTCTCGCTCTGTGTCTCTGTCTCTGTGTCTGTCTGTCTCTGTCTGTATCTCTATCTTTCTTTCTGTCTGTCTGTCTTTCTCTGCCTTTCTGTCTTTTGTATGTATCTCTATCTGTCTTTCCCTTTCTATTTCTTTCTCTCTCTCTATCTCTGCCTCTGCATATGTGTCTGTGTCTGTCTGCCTGTCTGTCTCTCTCAACTCTCTCTCTCTCTATGGAATTTCTTTGCTAGATTAGAAATACAGAAAGGACAAGAGAATAATATGAGATAAAACTTCAGCCTCAATTCTTAGGGTTAACTTTAGTTGTTGGTTGAGATTCACAGATTCTTTGCCTTCCAGTAAAGGATTTCACCCATAATTGATGTGAGATTAAAAACTTTTCAGTGAAAGCAGGGGAGGAGGAAAGTCCATGCAAAATAGACCACACACCCTTAATATTCCTGGAAAAAAAGCAAGATTTTTCAAAAATGTCCCACTCATGAATAACCCATTTTGGAAGTTAAATTACAAAGTGACTATTTAGCCTTTGTCACAGCCTTTACATTTGTTGTTATTTGTTGCTCCAAACCTATACCTGCATTTCTACCTACTAATTATAATATTCCATCTTTTTCCAGGCACTTTGCTGATCATCCAGAAACAGAGAGTACTGAAATCAATTAATTATCCTTTGTTTTATTCTTTCTGCTATTGTCTGGCTGCCTGCTCCCTGCAAGCCAGATGTCAGGGCATTTTTATCGTATTGCTATTTGCGATTCTGTTCAATATGTTTTTCAGGCAGACACATAATTGGCATTTAGCAATATTAATCTCCCAGTGAAATATATCTAGTTGGTTTTAATGAAACTGGAGTAAGAAGTTTTGTGAGGGAATGTGTGGTGATTTGGTGGAACAGGAAGAAACAATGGGCTAAAATCTTGACTTTTCAATATTTGCTAATGTCGATAAGATTGAGCAGAGTAGCACCTGCAGATATTTAGTCCTCTGCTTGTTGTTGGAATTGGGTTCTGCATAAAATGAACAAGGAAGGAATCTTTCCAATCTACATTTTAAAATGGAATAACTCAATCAATAGCCTTGACATAATTTAAAAATTTGGCCTGGCTTTTATATTCATAGATGCATTTTTAAAAAGACAAAGGATATGACATTGGAAGAAGTATAAAGTAATGGATGGAATTTTAGACTTGGAATCAAGAAATAGTTCATATTTCCCTCTGATCGTACTTGAGCTTTGTAATACTGAAGAAATCATGTGATCTCTCTACACTCTAATTTCCAGAACTTCAAAAATGAGAATTTTAATACCCATAGAAGCAGTCTCACAGGATTATTCATTGAGATCATGGATGTAAAGCAATTTGTGAAATTTAAATAACTTTATTAATATCAGTTATTATTATTTAAAAGAGAATCAGGCAATTAACCCAATAGAAATTAGGCAACAGGCTTCCAGGGTATTCCAAAACTCCCAGATTCTCATCCTGTTCCTCTTTAACTGGTTTTCTTGTGAATCTCTGTTTGTAAGAAAATTCAGAATGTAATTTTTCCAGACTCTTGGCTTCATTTTCTTTAGTGACAAAGGATGTTAAGAATCATTTGGTCCTAAAAATAAGTGCACATTTAGAGCTTGGGAGGATTACAGCTCCAGAAACCTTTTCCCTGGGTTTCGTTGACAGATGTCTGAAATACCTGAGAGCCACTGGTAGAGATTCAAAGGTGCTGGGGAAGCTGCATGGCTCAGTGAACCAAGGAATGGGATGGAACTCTGGGGACATGGGATGTTAATACCTCTTTCTGCCATTGCCTCATTGAGTCTAATTCCAGCCCAGCACAGAGCATATGGAACAGCCTGACACAGAAGCCCATAAGGAGCCCTCTGAACACAGAGGAAAATGCATCTTGCCAGATTTAACCTATCTTCAAGCCACACCCAGGAGTCACACAACTGGAGGCAAAGGATGTGACCTTGTTGCCAGAAATAACCCCGCTCCATGAAGCCGGAATGTGACTCTCTGTTCAAAGTAGGAAAATCAGCAACTGGCTTTTGAGAAATTAATTAAAATAATTTATCCTGGACACATGCTTAGGTCAGGTGAATCACTGTTGTACTGCAAGTCCAAATTAGGTAATTCAGGTTCATTCTTCTGGGGTTCTGAGTGCCCTAATTCTCTTTTCCAACAATTTTTTTTAAGATTTTGAGGATTCATGCTGCATATAATTAGCATTGTTACATCAACCACATATCACATGAACTATGAATTAGAATTCCCTTAATTTATATACATAAGGAGAAGACATTTCTCTTAGAGCATCAGAGACTCAGAGAGTTAGAGGTAGAAGGACAACATTTTACCATACTCCCTCATTTTACTAAAAAAGAAACAAAGGTCCCAAAATGTCAAGAGCATTTATTTGTTCAAGGTCACACAACAAATAAGAGGCTTCAAATTTCAGGTGCTTTGATTCCAATACTGGCTATTCCTCTATGTAGGTCACATCTCAATTCGCTACAGTCAGCAGGCCAGTGATTTTGTGTATACTCTGTGTCTATCACACACACACATATATATGTACATATATACATGTAAATATACATATTTCTTTATTATGATAGAATATAATCTACTGGAATCAAAGTTCCTTGAGAACCAAAGTAATTTCATGTTAATTTTGCATTCCCAATGCATATCACATTGTATAGCAATAAATGCTATTGATTGATTGCTTTCTTGTTCTGGTTTGGGATTTGCTTTTTTAGTCCACACCTATAATTCCATCATTTTATCCACTGATGCTAACAAGCAACTCACTGGTGACTTAGGGTCTTAGGAAAGTATCAGAAAAACTAAAAGGTTCCAAGACTTGCCCATGATCCCATAGGTTGTATTGTCAAAAGCAGGGTGAGATTGAGGTCTTTCAGGGTCTTTGGTCACTGGGCCTTCTATTCATTGTGTCAAGTCACTTATAAGTACTGGAGAGTTACAAAAAATAATAATGTGAATTTTAAACTGGACTTTTAAGGAGAGCTGCAAAGAATAATAATGTGAGTTTTAACCTGGACTTTTGAGGAGAGCTGAGAAATTAATATTATATTGTCATCCTGATCTATAGTAAAGAGCCTAGAAGCACATTTTTTTTTTATCTCTAAGATCTGTTAAAAAGGGAAATATTTTGAAAGCTCGCGATATTGCTATTGTCTCTTGTTCTGCACTGGGCCAAACTAAGGTCAGCTCCTCATTAGTTGAGGTTCAATATTGGAATTCCTAGGTCATTAAACACTTGATAAAAGAGAATCATTTAGTCAGAGCAGTAAATGGAAATTCCACAAGGACAGAGTTGAAGATACCTCACACTGATTCAGCGGAACAAATCTCCCTTCTCAGTGTGACTCATTTTAAAATTATATAACCACAAATCTCCTCTTGGTTACTTTATACTGAGGCTACCAGTGTCAATAGGCTGAGCCCTTAGTCCCCTCAGATAACCAAGGCTTTATGATGATCCCAATATCTTTAAAGGAAAGAGTGTGATATTGTTCTTTGCATTGATATATTTTCTACACATGAAATGTGTCAAATTTTTGATTTGTAAGACTTTTTTATTATAAGTATTCAAATTTTATAGATAAAAAAGTATGGTTCTGAGGTGAAATGATTTCCCCAAAGTTATGTTTCTAGTAGAGATGGGATCAGAATCCAAGTATTCAAATTCCTATTTCTATAGATAGCTATAAATAGAGAGAGAGATTTGACATATTATGTCATATTATATGTTATATTTACATGTTTTATAATTTATTTATTAGATGTATATAAGATAAAAAGTATATATTTCATTTTTTCCAAAATTCATTCCATCCTAGTTCTCCAGATGTAAGTTCTCCTATCTTATTTAAAATTGCAATGTATATGTTTTGTATTTACTTATCCACATGTGTGCAAAATACAAACTTCTTAAAAAGTGGGACTTTTGCCTATTATCTTCAGAAACAAATAAAGTTTAGGTCAAGAGATTTGACCTGTGATTTCATTAATATAAGAATCTCTCAAATGAACAAACTCTCTGTGCTCATAAAAGCCTGTACCTCTCTGCAACTTAAGGCTTTAGAATGTTACCTAAGGAGCTCTACCCAGAGATAGAGTCAATATGTGTCAATGGCAGGGAGAGCAAAGGGAGAAGGGGAGTCTGAAATTCATCTCCTTTTGGCTTCAAGGTTAACTAACTCTCCACTCTCTATCCATTACTCCATTCTCAAAAAATGGATACTTCCTGAAACAAATGAATTTTAATTCAATATTTGCCTATTTTCTGACAAAGAAGTTCTTCCTTTAAAACAATGACATCTGTAAAGCTGCTTGACTGTCCTTCTTTCTGCTTGTCACAAAAGCAGAATTGGTATTCCTGCACAATCCAGTTCCTTCTGTTTCAGTATATAATTATTAAATGTCCTGTTCTTGATGCTGAAGACACAAAAATTATTACTTAGTGTCAATAAATAAATAAAAATATCATAAAAACACTGTGCTATGTACTGAAAAAAACACACAAAACAAACCAAAAAGAGAGCCCCTGTAATTCCAAGAGTCTACATTCTTCCTACTTACCATAGTTTAATTTTCTGAGCAACTTTTTACAGGGGACTTGTGTCTTGATTATCATCACCAAACCCATCCCCTGTGATCTATAGGGTTTATGGTAGAATGTCATCTCCCTCAGAGCAAGAACTGTTTGATTTTTGTCTGTGTCCCAAGCTTTGTACAAGGTCTTGTACAATTAGGCTTCTTCAATCCAATCGCGTTAGAACTCTTCCCACTGATTAAAGTATAGCATTTCAGCCTATCGCTTCATCTCTACTCATTTTGCTTTCTAGATAGTAACAACTCCTAACTTCAGATGGAATTTAATAACAGGTAAAAAATATCCCAAGGCTCTCTAATGAAAACTATTCTGTATGTGGACATAACTATATTCAATGACTCCAAAGTTTTTTTGGCTCATTAAAATTGAATGTAGATTTCCTAGACTTATTTTTTTCCATGTTGGAATTTTTCATCTCCCAAGTGCAACATCCTTTAATAAAATGACCAGACCAATAACACTAAAATGTACACCTCAATGTCTAATATATAAATACATGTGCAGAGTGAGACCAATAAAATAATGGTTAAATGTTTTGTATAAATTTGCAGAAATAAGTCAAGTTGTTCATGTAAGGATCAGAATTCTTGTCAATTAAGGGGTATTTTATGAATGCTTTGTTTTTCTACTAACTAGAATCACAGAATCAGAGAAGGCTTGAGCTGGAAGGAAGCTAAGATACAAAGCAATTCTTACACTCTTATTTTTTTTTAATGAGAAAACTGAGCTATAGAAAAGTAGAGAAGCTTTGTGTCATAAAACTAGCTAGCAGTCAAGCCAAGAGGAAAATTAAATTCTCTTGAAAACCTATCTAGTGACCATCTTCCTCTATGATTTTACATTTTAAGTTTTCAGGATAGATTGCACCAAATGAGCTGAGCATTTTTAATTTTAGCTATGATTCTCCAGATGTGACTTAGTTTTATTACATATTTTATTCTATGTCTGTAATTTGTCAACATTCTCAGTCCCCATATAACAATCGTATAACCTTTTGCATATACCAGAATGGTTATGTTACAGAGGAAGCAAGATATAACAAATAGAATGCTGATAGCAGAGTCAGAAAGAACTTGTCTTGATCACTCACCAGTTACTCAAACTTAGGTGAGGCATTTAACATGTCAGACACACAATTTCCTTTTTATCTGTAATATGGGAATAACAATAGTTCCTAACTCGTTCGGTCATTTTGAGCTTCAAATATCTTCATATATATAAAGTCCTTTACAAACATGAACTCATCACACAAATGTCAGTAATAACATTAAAATTATAATTGCTAATTTTATCAATAATAAATGTTATACATAAAATACAGAGACAATAAGTGAACATTACATTGACTTTAATGAGTTTGAAATACAATGAGCAAATGTAGAGGGACAAATGTGCCAATCAGGATTGCAGTGCTGAATATTTAATAACAGACTTTCTGGGGGAAACATACATACACATGCATACACACATACAAGTAAATACATGAGTATATAGATATACATATGCATATACATGTATATATGTATGTGTATTTACACACCCTCTACACTTTTTAAGTTGAATCTGCATTGTTAACTTTTTCTTTATCATTTTCTTAAGTCTGTGTAGTCATTAAAACAATAAATCAAACTCTGAATTATAGCATTTGCTGATTTCTAAGGTGTAAAAGTTCACACAGAAAATTACACAATCAGACAATTTGTTCTAGTTTAAGCTGCTCCAGCATGCCTCTGCTCTCAGTATCAAAAAGGATACAACAGTAGTATCTCAATATATAAGTCATTAAAAGCTGCTTCAATAGCAAAGTAAGCAGAAAGTTGGACACAGGAACTCCAGGGTCCAAATCCAATGTCTAATTTTTAATAGATTTCTGGAATAAACTAAAAAATACAAAAAATACAAAATCATAATTCACATGAGCCCCCATTTCCCATAAGTTTCATTTAACCTGAATTACAACTGTTAGTTGCTAAATGATTTATTAACATATTTGAATAACACAAGAAGCTCAAAGAAATAATAAAGCAGTGCTTCAAATAGCAGGCTGCAATAAGCACTAAATCTTGCATCCATCTTCTTCCTACTGATCTAAGAATAATGTGAAGGAAAACTGATTGGGCAGGTTTAAAATTATTTGGCGTTTCATCAGTAAGTACCAGGAGTAAGAAGTGGATACAATGAATCTGTGGAGTAGGGGTTGCACAGAAAAGAGATTTTAGTTTTCCCTATCTGGTCTGGTTTATATTATTAGGTTCACCTGTCCATGAGTTCCTCTTGTTGCCTCCCTTCCATTTTGAGGGGGTCTATAGCACTTTTGTGCTCCAAATTTACCCTGTCTCATGAATTTCTTCCAAATGAGAGTTCAGTTCAAGTTTTACTTTCCCAGTCCAGAAAGACCAAGAATTTGGGGAAATGTATCCCTACATATGTTGTCCAGAAAAGATGATTTCTATGATACCCTTTCCATCCAGATGAAAAAGAATGTGTGCAAATGAGTCTTAGATCAAAGGATTACCTTAAATCAAAAGTAATCTCAGAAAAGACTGGAAAAGGCTTCTTGCACAAGGTGGGGCTTTAGTTAAGACTTGAAGGAAGTCAAGAGGTAGAGATAAAGAGAGAGAATGTTTTTGAGCTTGTATTAAATGCCAGGAACAATTCTAAATATTAGAGACATCAACACATGCAAGCAAGATACTCCTGGTCCACAGAGAATTTTTGTTCTTTCCCATTTATTTATTTCTAGTACTCTTTTCTTTGTAAATTGTGAGTTCCAAATTCTTTCCTTTTCTGTCAAGAATTGAGAAAACAAAGTATCAATTAGTTATAAATGTGAAATCATGCAAAAATGTTTATTAGCCAGATTTTTTAAAAAGATAAATTAAGTGAGAAACATACTTTGCATTCATAATTCATCAGTTCTCTCTCTAGAGGTGAATAGCATTTTTTCCATCATGAGTTAGCTTGGATCAATTGATCAGAGTAATCAGGTCTTTCAATCGATCATGATTTCAGTATTGCTGTTACTATAAAGAATAACCTCTCAGTACTTCTCACTTCATAATACACCAGTTCATAAAGATCTTGCCATATTTTGTTTTGCTTTGTTTCTGAAACTACTCGCTTCATAATTTCTTATGGCACAATAGTACTCTATCGCAATCATATGCCAAAATTTGTTCAACTATTTCCCAATTAATGAGCATCTCTTCAAAATTCAACTCTTTGCCCCTACAAAAAAGCTACTATGAATATTTTTGCACATATAGTTCTATTTCTTATTTATTTTAAAATCTCTTTTTCAGTACCATTTTAGCAGTATTTCTGAGTCAAAA
Source organism: Myrmecobius fasciatus (assembly GCA_023553655.1). Taxonomy (NCBI): domain Eukaryota; kingdom Metazoa; phylum Chordata; class Mammalia; order Dasyuromorphia; family Myrmecobiidae; genus Myrmecobius; species Myrmecobius fasciatus. The sequence continues at coordinate 393,857 of JAJPUD010001343.1, forward strand.
GGAGAATTTTAAACCTTTGGGAAAAGTTCAAATTGCTCTCCAGAATGGTTGAAACAGTTCACAGCACCAAGGGTTCATTAGTGTATCTAGTTTTCCTCATATTCTTCAACATCCATTATTTCATATAGGTATGAGGTGGTGCTTCAGAATCTTTTAATTAGCATTTTTTCTAATAAAAATGATTTAGAACACTTTTCATATAACTGTAGATACCTTCTATTTCTTCTTCAGAAGACTGCATGTTCATTATTATTAATTGAGAAATGGCTCTTTTTATATATTTAACTTAATGACCTGTATATTTGAGAAATGGTTACTTTATCAGAAAAACTTGCTATGGATTATTTTAAAATTTTTTCATTGTTTATGGAATCTTTTAGTAAAAAATATCATGCTTGATATTTCTTTTAATTAGGCCTATTTTTTCTTTTGATTTTTCTGAAATAATATATGTTACCCATACAATTTTTACTTCATGTAAGGCAAAATAGAACATGCTCTAGCTCTTTATTTTGTCTTAGTGTGTTTGTGTGTTTCTGAATCAAGTTTTGTAAAGAGCAAACTGTTGGATTCTCTTTACTAATCCATTTAGTTATCAGCTTCCACTTTATAGGTGAGATCATCCCATTCACATTCAGTTATGAATACTGCTTATTTCCATCCATCTTATTTTCATCTCTTTCTTCACTTTTTTTTTATTCCATCCCTCTTCAAAAGTCTATTTTGCTTCTGACTGCTGAATTCCTCCCTATTGTCATTCCCTCAGATCTTTTATTCCATTCTTCCCTACTCCCTTTTCTCTATTGAATAAGATAAATAGTTCTACCCAATTAAGTCTCTGTTTCTGTATGAGTCTCAGTCTCTGTCTTCATCTCTTTCTCTCTGTCTGTCTCCCTCTTCATCCCCATGTCTTTCTTTCTTTTTGTCTCTACCCCCTTATATTTCTCTCTCTCCAAGAAGGCAAATATTGTCCACAAACCCCCATATTCCCTCCAATGTAAACACCCTTCATGTCTTCAAAGTAAGAAAAATTTTCACTTTCTACTTCTTCCTTTCCTCTTCCCTGAATGCATCTCTTCTTCTCACGCATAAATATTTTATGATCATCCCATCACAATAAACTTATACCCATATTCTCTATGTAAAGTCCTTCCACCTTTTCTAATAATGATAAAGCTCTCAGTAGTCATATTTGTCATCTTTCTATATAGAAATATACACAGTTTGACTATAACTATAACTATATAATTACTTGTTCGTGCTTTTCTTGAGTCATATTTGAATGTCAATTTTCTAAATAGCTGTTTTTTCCATCAAGAATTTATTTCATTAAATGTTCATTTTTCCCCTAAAGAATTATGCTCAGTTTTGCCAGTTTATTCTTGGTTGTGCTCTTAGTTCTTTTGCCTTCCAAAATATAGTAGTTCAAGCCTTCCTCTCCATTAATATTTGTCATTAAATACAGTAAGTCATTAAAAATTTCTTTCTGGTTACTGGAAGCATTTTTTCTTTGACCCATGAGTTCTGGAATTTGTCTATAATATTACTTGGAATTTTCTTTTTAGAAGGTAACAGGTAGATTCTTCTATTATCTAGTTTACCTTTTAAGAGATTAGGACAGTTTTCCTTGATAATTGCTTGAAATATGGTATCTTAGAGAGACAGAGACAGAGAGACAGAGAGAAGGACAGAGACAGAGAGACAGAAGGGGAGAGAGAGAGAGAGAGAGAGAGAGAGAGAGAGAGAGAGAGAGAGAGAGAGAGAGAGAGAGAGAGAGAGAGAGAGAGAGAGA
>JAJPUD010001343.1:399097-416035 GCA_023553655.1 Myrmecobius fasciatus
AGAGAGAGAGAGAGAGAGAGAGAGAGAGAGAGAGAGAGAGAGAGAGAAGGAAAGAGAGGGGAGAGAGGGAAAGAGAGAGAAGAAGGGAGGGAGGGAGAGAGAAAGAGAGAGAGAAAAACAGAAAGAGAGAAAGAGAGAGAGAGAGAGATAGAGAGAGAGAGACCCCAAGGTCAGAGCCTTGGATGGAACATATGTGAAGAAAGGAAAGAAAGCAGTAAGTAGTCAGGTTGAGAGAGAATCATGAGAAAATGTCACAGAATCCAAGGAAATGAAGAGTAAAAACTAGAATGGCAACAATGATCAATAGTTTCAGAAGTTGATGACAAGCCAAAGAAAATGAGTATGAAGAAGTCATTGGCTCTAACACTAAAGGTATTGTAAGTAGCTGTTGAGAGAAGTTATATAGGATTTTAAGCAACAGATGATAAAGGTATATATAGAGGCATCAAATATAGACAATTTATTTGTAAGTATGAACTCACAAATCAGTTCTATGACTTTCCTGTGAAAGATAAGATGAGAGCATGTAAGATAGGAGGGTCAAGAGATAGGTCCTTGATGATGATGGTGGTGTGTGTGTGTGTGTGTGTGTGTATGTGTGTGTGTGTAATTGTTTATTTGGGAAATAGGGCCTGCTAAAAACATAGTTGCAGGTAATAGGTAAGATGCCAGTAGATATGGAAGAATGGAAAATGAAATTAAGAAGGAATGACAGGTAGGTAACATATTCAAAGAAAAAAGAATGGGAGGGCTTCAAGGAACCAAAAGAGTGATTAGTCATGATAAAGATAAGGGCTATCTCATCTCCTAAATACGGGTAACACAAAGAATGGGAGAAAATATCAACAGGTTTCGAGGTATAGTAAAGAGTAACTGAAATGGATCATGATAAATGGTCTTGATTTTCTAAATTGTGTTTATACACTTTCTCCCCAAACTTGTGCTGAGTATGGCATTTGAAAATGTTTCTGTATTTCTATCCATATGTTGAAATTTTCACAAGTCTTGAATTTCACACACCAGGAAGCCAGGCTCATCAAATATGTCCATATGCTAAGAAATTTCCTCATTGAGTCAGAAAGCCTTAAAAACCAATAATAAGTCTATCCTGGAGGTGAACTAACGCTAACACAATTGATGAATTTGCTAATGGTTTTTAACTTCCATGAATGTTTTCCAGGATTTGGCCTCCAGCAGTAACATATGCACGGCTATGTTTGAAGATTATGTTGGCTCTGGATATGAGTTAGAGCATTTCAAAGGAGCAATACTCTCTTCATCACTGACTTTCTGCAGGAGGTTGGAAGGCAAGGAACGATAAGAGCAGCAATTTTCACGTATAATTGCAGTCCATAAATAAGGCAGGGAGGTGATGGTGGTGATAGTTTTGCCATTAAAATAAATAAATAAGCTCCAAGGCAAACAAAGGTGTCATTGATCATAGATGGATAGCTAGAAGGGATCTGAAAAGCCATATAGTACCACCCTCTCATTTCATAGAAGAGGAAACAAACTCAAGTTGATTAAACAATTTATTCAAAGTTGCATATTTACCAAAGGTCAGAGGCAGGATCAAAAGCAAAGTTCCTAACTTCAGGGAAAAAAAAAACGTGATGTTTCTACTCTACAACCAGCACAGGGACATCAATTTCTCTTCCAGTCACTGGAAAGTATGTGCTCTTTAGGTCTGATGAATTTTAGAGTGTGAAAAACAACAAAATGCTTATTTATATAGGACTTTAGAGTTCATGATACACTTTCCTTGACAACTCCAAGACAACCACAACTTACAAAGGTGTTAAAATGTACAAAGCACTTTACATGCATCATATCATCTGAACCTCAAGATCATCTTATGAAACAGGTGCTATTTATAACTATTCATAACCTCATTTTACAGATGGGGAAGGTGAGATCGTAGAGTTTAAGTGACTAGTAGGGTCATAAATTTCATGAGTATCTAAAGCAGAATTCCAAACAAGATCTTCCCATATCCATAATCAGCAGAGGACTTCCAGGAACTTCCCTATATAAAGAAAATCATGGATGCATTTCCTTCCCTCTTGCTAAGAAATCCTGAATAATAAGAACTTGATTTATATTCTCATAAAACCTAAAATATCTTAGTAGATTACTGCATACCCATGTGATTATACTTTTGATCTGATGTGATGTATATTCTTCAGGCAGAAATTTAAATCTTCAATCTAAGGCTCTGTTGCTTCTGGAATAAAATATCAATTTTGAATCTTGGCATTCTAGGCTCTCCACAATATGTTTCCACCCTACCATTCAAATCTTTTTTAAAAATTTTATTTCCACTCACCTACACTATATTCCAGCCAAAAACAATTCATAACTGTTTCATAAATTCAATGTTCCACTTCTAGCTTTCATACAGGTGCAAAAACTATTGCCTGTACCTGGAATATAACCTTTCCATACCTCTGTCTCTCTGAATCCCACATTTCTCCAAGGATCAGTCTACTTGTGATCTTATTTGGAGTTGCTTCCTTGGTACATTCAATTTTTTATTCCTTTTCTCACCTCAAAGTATAGAGAAATAGGGGAGACAACATGAAAACAAAATGTATATGGGATCATTTGAAAGCAGAAGTAGAAAAAAGGTGTTATTGTTAGAGGGGAATGGGAGAGTATTCTTGTAGAATACTTTTTCATAGAAGGGGAAGTCAGAAGATAAAGATCAGATTAAGAGTGAATTCCAGTTATGGAGAACAGAGGCCAGTGGAAATATTTAATCAAGAGATTGAGTGTCTTTAGCAATGAATAGCAAGGAGGATGCTGAATCACAGACAGCATGGAAGAGAGTAAAGTGTGAGAACACTGGAAGAGTGTGAGAGAACCAGGTTATACATGGCTTTAAAAGCCAGCTAGAATTTTAAATTTAATTTCTGGAGTTAATAGGAAGTGACTGAAGTCTATTGAATAGGGTTATGACATAATCAGTCTTGCCACTCAGGCAAGGATTATCTAGCATTATCTTTATATCCTCAACACCTAGCATCAGACCTTGAAGATACTAGGTACTTACAACATTTGTTAGACTGAATTATAAAATAAAACCTATGACAAGAAAAATGCATTGCTCTTATCAAATGTGATAGAAAGCTGATTAGAAATTGTGTCAGATCCAAAGAAACAGAAGAGATTGCTGGTCTATAGGAAACTTCAAAGTCTTGCATCATTAATATTTTCTTCAAGAAAAGTAATGGAACGTGCTGGACATGGAAGGCATCAATAGACATTATGTGTATAATGTATACACATGTATACACATGCAGATATCACACATTTTATTTATCTCATGGGAAATAATGGTCTACTTGTATATTAATAGTATGATAATTGGAACATGTACAGACAAAGGCCAAGTAGAGCAAATGCCAAAATCAATCTCAAATCAGAAGAAATGATAGAGAGAAACCACTTAGAATAGTTTTATTGACTTTAGTCCAATATATTTTTTAAAAAGCACCAATTCTATGAAATTGACAAAAAACTTAAAAGCACAAGGGAGTATTTTACAAAATGCATCAAGAAGAAGTTACAAAAAAGCAATCAAACAAAAAACACCTTACATAGGATATAAATATCATTAAAAGTGATGCAGAGGACATTAGTTACTACAAATCCATATGTTTATGTGCTTATCTTTGAAAGAGATTGAAGAGAACAATTTATATTGTGCCAAGGATTTCCTTGATTACAATCTTAGCAGGGATTAACTATACTTGAATAAATTCTTTTCTATACCACAGCATGATCTCTTCAGTCATATAATTGATTAAAAATTGAAGCGACTTAAATGATTGAAAGATCTGACTGAGGTTGATAATTTTTTTAAGTAATCTAGCAAATGTACCTTTTAATGGTTATTCTTTAACAAGGATGCTCTTTTTCATATGTCATTATTGTGCAAGATTCTTTGATAAATGCAACCACACAGATAATCCTGTTCAATAAGATACTGATCTCCAACATCATCAAAATACCAAGAGATTATTAAACATATTGTCTGAAATTTAGAAATTAAAGTGAACACCATGTGCCATTCAAGGTTCACTATTAGCAAAGTAAGTCAAACTAACTCGTCTTCATTTGTTTCTGTCTTCTCTTTAAAAAAAATAATATCTATCATCATCCCCACTACATAGCTAATCTGTATCTTGCCCTATTTATGATCCCTTCCCTCCAGTTGTCCATAAAGATATCTATGTCTCCTCCTTCCTTAAAAACAAAGAAAAACCTTCCTTGATCTGACCGTTCCTGATAGCTACCATTTAATTTTTCTCTTCTCCTTCTAGGGTAAACACCCTTAACCAATTCATCTTTAATGGATGCCCTCAACTTCTCTCCACTACAAATAATGCTTGTTATAGATTTATATAGATATTGCTTATTAATTAAATAAAAGCTCCCTTTATCTCTTTTTTTCAGTGTTTCAATAAGAATGGGCAATGTATTTTGTCAAAAGCTTTTTTTTTTGCATCTATTGAGATTATCATATGATTTCTATTGGTATTGTTATTGATGTGGACAATGATGGTAATAGTTTTCCTGATACTGAATCAGCCCTGCATTACTTGTATATTTTCCACTTGGTCATCATGTATCATCCTGTTGATAAGATGCTATAATCTCTTTGCTAATATTAAAATTTTTGCATCAATATTCATTAGTGAGATTGGTCTCTAATTTTCTTTCCCTATTTTGGTTCTTGGTTTAGGTATCAGTGCCATATTTATGTCATAAAAAGAATTTGGCAGTACTCCTTCTTTACTTATTTTTTTTCCAAATAATTTACATAGTATTGGAATTCATTGTTCTTCAAATGTTTGGTAGAATTCACTTGTGACTCCATCTGGCCCCGAAGATTTTTTCTTAGGGAGTTCATTAATGTTCAATTTTTTTTTCTAAAATGGGAGTATTTAAGTATTTTATTTCTTCTCTTAAGCTGAGCAATTTATACTTCTGTAAATATTCAACGATTTCAGTTAAATTTTCAGACTTGCAATCATACATTGTGCAAAATAGCTCCTATTACTTTAATTTCTTTTTCATTGTTGTGTTAGGGTATTAAAACCTCACAATCAAATGCAAAAAGACAGAAATAGTAAGTGCTTCCTATCCAGATCACAATGCAATAAAAATTATATTCAATAAAGAGCCAAGAAAAGACAGACTTTCACTTTTCATTTTTCATTACCCCTTTCATTTTTGATATTGGTCATTCGTTTTTTTTTTATCTCATTTTTCTGAACAAAGGTTTATCTATTTTGCTATTTTTTTCATAAAGCCAACTCCTAGTTTTGTTTATTAGTTCAATAATTTTCTTAAATTATATTTTATTAGTCTTTTCTTTGAGTTTCAAAATTTCTAATTTGATATTTAATTGGTTGTTTTAAATTTGTTCTTTTTTTCCAGCTCTTTTATATGCATGCCTAATTCATTGATATCTTCTTTCTCTATTTTAATTAAGTAGCTATTTTGATACATAAAATTTCCTCAAAGAACTGCTTTGGCTGCATCCCATAGATTTTGATATATTGTCTCATTATTATTATTTTCTTGCATGAAATTATGAATTATTTCTGTCATTTGTTGTTTGACCCACTTATTCTTTAGAATTAGACCATTTAATTTCCAATTGGTTTCTAATCTATTTTTTCTTGGCTCTTTATTGAATATAATTTTTATTGCATTGTGATCTGGATAGGAAGCATTTACTATTTCTGCCTTTTTGCATTTGATTGTGAGGTTTTATGCCCTATTACATAGTAGGTTTTTTTGTTTTGTTCTGTTTTTTGCATAGGTGCCATATACTGCCAAGAAAAAGATGTATTCCTTTTTGGCTTTATTCAATTTTCTTCAGAGGTCTCTCACATCTAAGTTTTCTAGAATCCTATTGACTTCCCTATTTACTTTCTTGTTTACTTTGTGGTTAAATTTGTCTGACTCTGAGAGGGGATTGTTGAGTTCCCCCAATAAAATAGTTTTGCTGTCTACTTCCTGTAACTGGCTTAAAAATCTTCTTTAGGAATTTGCCTGTTCTACTGCTTGGTGCATACACATTTAGTATCCTTACTACTTCATTATTTACAGTATCCTTTATCAAGATATACTTTCCCTCCTTATCTCTGTTAATAAGATATATTTTAACTTTTGCTTTATCTGAGATCAGAATTGCTTCACCTGCTCTTTTTTTTTACTTCAGCTAAAGCATAATAAATTATGTTGCAGCCTTTTACATTTATTCTGTATGTGTCTCTCTCTATCAAGAATGTTTCTTATAAACAACATATTATAGGATTCTGTTTTTCAATCCACTCTGTTATTTGCTTCAGGTTTATGGGAGAATTCGGCCCATTCACATTAACAGTTATGATTGCTAGTTCTGTATTTCCCTCAAACCTATTTTCTCTCCTGTATATACCTTTGTTCTCCCTTTCCATCCTGTCCTAAAATGTGTTTTTTTTTAGTGCTCAAGCCATTACCTTATCATCTATCACCCTTCCCTCCTTCTCTTTCCTTTTCCCCTATAATTTCTACCCTCCCTTCTATCCTATCCTATCCATCTCTTTTCTTTCCCCTCCTTCTCCCCCTACTTCTTTACAGGGTTAAATAAATCTTTACAGTTTTTATCCAACTGAATGATTAAATTATTCCCACTTAGAGTCAAAACTGATGAGATCACACTTCATACAATGCTCATCCATCTCCCTTTCTTCCCTCCATTCTAATAGGTCTTTTGAGCCTCTTGGTGTGAATTAATTGGTCCAATTATATCTCCTCTTTCCTCTTTTCCCACTACAGACCTTTACTTACTTCTTAATGCTTTTTTTCTTTGATGTCATAATATTAGAGTCCATTCACAACACATCTTCAATCCATGTGATTTCCCATCTGTCTAAACCAGTGACAGATACAGTTGCAAGAGTTATAGATATCATTTTCCTATTATGAGATGTAAACAGTTTAATCTTGAAATTATATATATATGTGTGTGTGTGTGTGTATACATAATTTAAAGATTTTATATATATATATACATTTCTATGGTTCTCTTGAGTCCTCTGTTTGTAGATTAAATTTTCTATGTTCTGGTTTTTACAATAGAAATGACTGAAAGTTTCTTACTTCATTGAAGCTCCATCTCCTCCCCTGAAAGATGATGCTGAGTCTCCTAGGTAGTTAATGCTTGATTGTAACCCCAGGTCCTCTGCCTTCCAGAATGTGGCATTCCAGGCCCTCCAATCCTTTATTGTACAAGCTGCCAGATCCTGGACAATCCTCACTGTTGCTCCTTGATATTTGAATTGTTTTTGTTTGGCAGCTTACAGGATTCATTTCTTGAGATTACAATTTTGGAGTTTTGCAACAATGTCCTTTGGTATATTCCTTGTGGAATCTCTTTCCAGAGGTAATTGATGGATTCTTTCAATGAATATTTCCTCTTTGTTTCTAGAATATTGGGGCAGTTTTCCTTAATGATCTTTTGTAGAATGCTATCCAGGCTCTTTTTTTGGTCATGGCCTTCAGGTAGGACAAGAATTTTTAAACTGTCTTTTCTGAATCTATCCCAGGTCAGGTGTTTTGCCAATGAGGTATTTCATATTTTCTTCCACTTTTTTTCATTCTTTTTAATTTGTTTGACTGATTCTTTCTGTCTCAAAAAATCATTAGCTTCCATTTTCCCTCTTCTAGTTTTTAGTGTGTGATTTTCTTCAGGTATTTTTGTATCTCTTTTTCCATTTGGTTTGTTCTACTATTTAAGAAGTCGTTTTCTTCAGACAATTTTTCCCTTCCTTTTTCCAAGCTGTTGACTCTCTCTTGCACACCTCTCATTTCTTTGTCATTTTTTCTACCTCACTTATTTGCCTTTTAAAGCCTTTTATGAGCACTTCCAAGAAGCCTCTTTGGGCTTGAGCCCAATTCATATCACTCTTTGAGATTTCTTGGTGCTTTAGTTTTCCCTGTCACCATATTAGCTTTCTATACTCCAGGTTCTTCTCTTTCTTGCTCATTTTCTTTCCTTTTCTTTCAGTATTTCCTCTTTTTTACTTTTAAGGTGGTGTTCTCCTCCTGGGTTATAGAGGGCGCTGTCCCCAGCTTCCTATGCAGCTCTGAGCCTTGCCTTTGAGCACAGCTCCCCCTTGTGTTTGCAGGGCTAGCTTTGAGCACAGCGCCCCCTTGCCTTTGCATGGGTATTTTTGCCTGCTCTGTGCAGGATACACCCTGGTTTCCCAGAGTTTCCTTCTGAGCAGGGACTGGAGGTTGCCCCCTGCTGGGTTCCTCTGGGGAGCCAGGACTGATTTGCTGTGAATAAGCCCCTCTAATTTCCCCAGAGCCTGTCTGAGCTGGGCTGAACATCCCCAGTGAGACTCACTTTTCCTGTAGTTTTCCAGTTTGTCTTGAGCTGGAGAGAGGATTCCTTCTGTCTGACTCTGTTCCGAGGCTCAGTCTCAGGTTTTCCTCCTGAGCTGGAGCAGCTCCCTGGCTTTATTCCGCCCTCTTGGCTCCTCCCCCAGAACTCTCAGCCTTCCCAGTTTCTTACTCTCCATATCTCTTTCTCCCCTTCCTTAGTGTATTTCCTCTAAGATTCTGTCTCCCCACCTTCTTTCTCTCTGTTTCTGACTGTCTGTCTCCCCTCCATTTATACACACACATATATAGAGATAGATATGTATGTATATGTAGATATGTAAATAGATATAAATATCCATACATACATATCTATATATTTCTATTCTCTCTATTATATAAAGAGAGGAAATATAAAATGTAAATATAGTATATGTATATTAGATGATAGGTAGATAGACAGGCAGATGGACAGATGGATAGAGAGAGAGAGAGAGAAAAGATAGAGCAGAGAGACAAAAGGAGGGAAGGAGAGAGAATGATTCATATATGGGTTGTTTCCTCCATTAGAATGTGAACTTCCTGAGATCAAGGACATTCAGCCTTTAGAATATGGGACCTATAGCAAGGGTTTTTGTTGTTGTTGTTGTTGTTGTTGTTGTTTTTGTTTTTTTGTTTTTTTGCTGAGGCAATTGGGGCTAAGTGATTTGCCCAGGGTCACACAACTAGGAAGTGTCTGAGACCAAATTTGAACTCAGGTCCTCCTGACTTCAGGCTGGTACTGCACCACCTAGCTGTCCCAATGGTTTTAATAAATGTTTTTTGATTCGTTGATTGACAAAGGATGGAGAACTGGAGAACACTACAGGGAACAATGATTGGTGTGATGAAAGATTCAAAAGAATATCCTGAAAAGAATGATTTGGAGAACTGAAAATAGCTCTCCAAAAGAAGGGGGAAAACGAGCTGGGATGGGAAGATATCATAGATGCTGTTAAGCTCCTCTAGGCTTCTCATATTAAAAAACAGATGAAATGTATTATGTCGTGTTCTAAAGATCAAAACTGGGACCAATGTTAAAATGCAGCAGATTTCAGCTCAATTAGAGGAAATATTTTCCAACCATAACAGAAACCATGAAATGGTGCATAAATTCATGGACTTGAAGTTACAATGAACTATATTCAAATATTACCTCTGGCAAGTACTAGATGTGACCATGGGCAAATCCCAACTTCTCTGAGCCTTAGACAATTTTTTAAGACTTATACATTAAAAGATAGAAATCCTATGATCTATATAGAAGGAAATTTTCAGATTGATAGGAATATATCTTCCAACTCTTGACCTAGAGAATCAATATAATGAATTGACCTAATATGTTGATATATCAATGCTCTGTGACTGGGAGCATTCAAGTAAAGGTTGAGAGACTTGTCAGGAATAACTTACATGAGATTTTTTTTACATTTGAAGTGAAGTTGAAATGATTACTTCTAATGGTCCTCAACTGTTTTTTTTTTTTTTTTTGGTTTGTTTGTTTTAGGGGGTTTTCCTCCTAGTTTGTTCTGTCCTCTTTCATTTGATTATGATCTCCTTTAAGAAAACATAGATCTTTCTACTTTATGAACTAATGAAAGACTAGGTATTTCAAGTTTTTTTAAATAGCCTGAATTAGCTGATTTGAAAGTTTTGCTATTATTTATAGCAACAAATCTGTGTAAGAAGCTTTTCTCAGTACTCCGTTAAAAGATCTGTTTTCCCACAAAGCAAAGAACAAGCCTGGATTTTTTAAGTCTTAAAATTTTGCAAATTACATTCCTGAGTTATAATATTATCATCTGAACTTGGACATTTTAGTGGTTGTTGAACCAAAACAAAGCTGTTATTTTTTTCCTGAAAAGTGTTTAATACCACTTCCATATAAAATCAGAAATGAATTCAATTGTATATTCTAAAATGCCTTTGCTGAAAATCAGTCCATTACTAACTCACTGTTGTTGGTTGATTTCAGCTTTGGGTGGTATCATCTGTTGTAGAAGTAGACTAGAAACAAAAGGAACAATGATTAATTTGTGACCATTAACTATGTTTTTATCCATATAAGGTATTTTTAAACCCAAAGTTGGATACTATTACTTCCTTAACACAAATGCAAACTCTTTAATATGTGCATGGAAATGAGTAAAAAAAAAAGTGAATGAGAATCAATGGATTTTACAATATATTTTAAATACATTTCACTCCTATATTTGTTTTTATATCAACTACATTTTTCTTTTTCCTTTCCAGAATCAGTCATTCCTTATTTTAAAAAAATGAAAATAAATTTACATGATAACTTTATTATATGTTTAGAAAGAATAGCAAGTTGCACACAATAGATATGCAGTTTCATATATAACCATCTTTTTTATTCTACTACTTTACAGAAATGTTTCTTTCATTTCATAAATTAAAAGTAAAATAAAAAGGAAGAAATAATAGAAAAAGAAGAGAAAAGAAATTCAACAAACATTTGTCAATTGGCTAACATGTTGAAAAAAAATCTGATATTATATTAAGGTAACATACTTTGTATTGATAATCTAGGTCTCAAGAGCAGATAAGATTGTGGGGATGGGATGGGGAAGCTAGGTACAAATAAATGATGGAAGGACTTCAAAGACAAATTGTGTTATATATAAACAATCCCTCTAATGATATTAGGAAATAAATGAAATTAAAACACATTTCCTGATGTGATACCTATCTTTCATCTCTTTTCTTTCCTCTGTCCATCTATCATATTCCTTGTAAGTAGAATTTTTAAAAATATTCATTAAAATGAATCATACTTCAATTAAAGTTAGACATTACATATGGCACTCTATGCCAGTAGCTCTTTATTTCTAAAAATACCCATGTCCACATCTTGTCTCTCTGACTGTTAATAGCTACGTAATTCTGGAAAAGTGACAACATTTATATGTTTTAGGAAATTTCCTAAGACTCATCTCAAAGTCATAGAATACTAGATCTGGAGCTAGAAACAAACTTAGAGGTCATTTAATTCAATAATCTTCATTTCCCACTGGACCACACTCATTTTGGATTTTTTGATTTCTTCACCATGCCCACAGGACCCTCATCAATGGGAAATCTCAGCATCGTACAAGATCCAATAAACTTTAGAACTCATACTTCATCAGTATCCTCTGTCCCTCTGATTAAAGAGTGGAGCCTTGAAGGAGTAAGAACAAGAAAGATTTTCTACCTCCTAATTTTCTACTCCCACTGTTCTCATTTGGGACTTCTTTGACTTTACCACCCTACCTTTGGCAGGACTTTTCCCTCACCTTCCCATATCTTCTTCCCTATTCAGTTTTCTTTTATGTTTCTTCCCTCATTGGATTGTAAGCTCCTTGAGGACAAAGAATGCCTTTCTTTTTCAGATTTATATCCCCAGTATCTAAGACAGGGCCTGGCATTTAGTAGTAACTTTAACTTTATTGATTATTCATTTAATTCACCTATTCATCTTAAATGTGAAGAAACTGTGACTCAAAAAGGTTAATGACTTGCTGACATAGATACAAATAAATAGCAGGCCTAAAATGGGAACTTAGGTTTTCTGACTTTAAAACCATGACTGTTATGTCACATATTTTTTTGGATAGCTGCTATTCACTAGCTTCTGAGAATGTTCATCAGGTTCTCTAGCAATACAAAGACAAAAAAGAAACAGTATTTGATAGCAAAGATCTTATATTTATCTGGTGGAAAACATAGGTAAATAGAAAAATACAAAATAATAAGCAAATAATTAAAAGGCAGGACTAAAAACTGGAATAATTAGCAAATACCTTCTTTGGAAGTGTCATTTAATATACCTTTAAATTTCAACATCTGGGAGTGAAAAAGGAGAATATTCTACACATATAAATTGCAAGGATGGGGATTTCTGGGGGGTGGAGCCAAGATGGCGGAGTGAAAACGTGACTCTCTGCGTCTCCTCCGATCTTCTCTCAAACTGACAATAAAATAAGCCTCTGAACTGATCTTCAAGTCAACGAATTTAGAAATACTTGGACACTGCTTGCTGATATCTCTGAAGAACTTCATATCAGGTTTGTCTATCTTGGACAGAGGGATAAAGAGTGGTGTAGGCCGGAAGTGAGGGTGGGACTCAGCTCAGCTCATTGTGGCAAAAACTCCAAACTCCAAACTCCAAACACCTGGAGTTTATCTGAGGCACTCGGGACACTCTGCCCTGATAGGGGGCAAGTGTTCTGGCAGACTTGCCTTGTTTAAGGAGTAATTCGGACCTAGGCCTAGACCCCACTGGCCCAGCACCTTAAATTAATTCGCCAAATTGCCCCAGGGCAAGGAGCTTTAGCCAAGGTTTTTCCAAACCTTAAAGAGATATACACGCTGTTTTAAAAAAAATGAAGAAGCAAAAGAGAGCTCTCACCATAGACAGCTTTTATCGAGACAGAGAAGGGCTGACCCCAGATTCTGAGGTTCCTTTAGACAAAACTTCAGAGGATGTTATTAAGGACCATCACTGGTCCCCTTTTCAAAAGGCCTTTCTGGAAGACTGCATACAGAATCTCAAAAGAGAGTTGGAGGATAAATGGGAAAATAAACTGAAGTCAGTACAAGAAGCCCTTCAAAAGAGATATGATAAAGACACCAATTTATTGAAAAATAAATTTAGTGAAGTGGAAAAAGAGTGCAGTGAACAAATTGGCCAGTTACAAAAGGAGCTTAAAAAGGTAACTGAAGAAAACAACACTTTAAAAATAAGAATTGAACAAATGCAAGTGAATGACTCAATAAGACTTCAAGAATCAGTCAAACAAAAACAAAAAAATGAAAAATTCGAAGAAAATATGAAATATCTCCTAGGAAAAACAACTGACTTGGAAAATAGATCTAGGAGAGACAATCTAAAGATTATTGGACTTCCTGAAAGTCATGATGAAAAAAAGAATCTAAACACTATCTTCCAGGAAATCCTGAAAGGAAACTGCCATGAGATTGTAGAATCAAAGGGCAAAATCACCATTGAAAGAATTCACCGATCACCTCCTGAAAGAGAACCCAAAATTAAAACACCAAGGAATATCGTGGCTAAATTTCAGGACTATAGCACCAAGGAAAATATTCTGCTTGCAGCTAGAAAGAAACAATTCAAATACCAAGGATCAATAATTAGAATCACACACGATCTGTCAGCCTCCACATTGAAGGATAAAAGGGCCTGGAATCAGATATTCCGAAGGGCAAAGGAACTTGGATTACAGCCAAGAATAACCTATCCAGCTAGAATGAGCATTATCCTCCAGGGAAGAACATGGTCATTCAATGATATAGGTGAATTTCACCTATTTCTAATAAAAAGACAAGATCTGAACAAAAAATTCGACATCCAAACACAGAACTCAAGAGATGCATAAAAAGGTAAAAAGGAAAAGACTCTTGAGAACTTTATTTTTACTAGGGGGATACTTAAAATTTGGGGGTATAAAGCACTAGATATTACTTTGATCACATGAAAAAGAGAACCAGAGGGGGAAAGGTTGTCATACTGGGGAAAAGAGGGAAAAAGTGGTAAAATAAGATCTAAAAAAAAAGGAGGTAAAAACAAGGTAAAATCTCTTGAAGAGGCAAAGAAAACCTAGTAAAATTGAGAGAAAGAGGGGAGGGAGATGAGCATTGTGTAAATCTTATTCTCATCAGGTTGGGCTCTAAAAGTGTATATCAGACACTTGATTTTCACATAGAAACTTGTCTGTTGCTAGAGGGAAGTGGGAGGGAAAGGAGGAAAAGAAAGGGACAAACTAATAGAAGGGAAAATAGAAGAATCAGGGGAAAGGAGTAAAAACAGGGGGAGGGGACCTAAAGGATGGAGTATTGTTTGGCGGAGGGGGTCATCAAAAGCAAATTACTGAGGAGGGGGGAAGGGAGAAAGGGGAAAGGAAAAGGGAAAACATAACTTGGGTAAATAAGATGGCAGGAAATAAAGAATTAGTTATTCTAACTGTGAATGTGAATAGGATGAACTCTCCCATAAAGCGGAAGCAGATATCAGATTGGATTAAAAATCAGAATCCCACAATATGTTGTCTACAAGAAACACATCTAAAACATAGTGACACATATAGGGTGAAGGTAAAAGGCTGGAGCAGAAAATATTATGTTTCAGGTGAACACAAAAAAGCATGGGTAGCAATCCTTATCTCAGATCAAGTAAAAGCCAAGATAGATCTAATCAAAAGAGATAAGGAAGGAAACTATATTTTATTAAAGGGCACCATAGATAATGTAGCAATATCTATACTAAATATATACGCACCAAGTGCAATAGCATCCAAATTCCTAGGGGAGAAATTAAGAGAGATGAAAGAGGAAATAGACAGCCAAACGATACTAGTGGGGGATCTCAACCTTGCTCTCTCAGAATTAGATAAATCAAACCACAAAATAAACCAGAAAGAAACTAGGGAGATAAACCAATTGTTAGAAAAGTTAGGTATGATAGATTTATGGAGAAAGTTGAATGGAGACAGTAGGGAGTTTACTTTTTTCTCAGCAGTCCATGGAACCTATACAAAAATTGACCATGTGTTAGGGCATAAAAACCTCAAAATCAAATGCAGAAAGGCAGAAATAGTAAATGCACCTTTTTCAGATCATGATGCAATAAAAATCACATGCAATATAAGGCCAGGAGAAAATAAACCAAAAGTTAATTGGAAATTAAATAATCTAATCCTGAAGAATGAATGGGTGAAAGAGCAAATCATACATGTAATCAATAATTTCATCCAGGAGAATGACAATAAGGAGACAACATACCAAAATTTGTAGGATACAGCCAAAGCAGTTATAAGGGGCAATTTTGTATCTCTAGATGCTTACTTGTATAAAATAGAGAAAGAAAACAAAAATGAATAGGGCGTATTATTAAAAAAACTAGAAAAAGAACAAATTAAAAACCCTCAATTAAATACCAAATTGGAAATTCTAAAAATAAAATTAGAAATTAATAAAATTGAAAATAAGAAACCCATTGAATTAATAAATAAAACTAAGAGTTGGTTCTATGAAAAAACCAACAAAATAGATAAGCCTTTAGTTAATTTGATAAGAAAAAGGAAAGAGGAAAATCAAATTGTTAGTCTCAAGAATGATAAGGGAGAACTTTCCTCCAATGAAGAGGAAATTAGGGCAATAATTAGGAGTTACTTTGCCCAACTTTATGCCAGTAAGTTTGATAATCTAAATGAAATGGAGGAATATCTACAAAAATATAGATTGCCCAGGTTAACAGAAGAGAATATAAATTATTTAAATAGCCCCATATTAGAAAAAGAAATAGAACAAGCTATTAACCAACTCCCTAAGAAAAAATCTCCAGGGCCAGATGGATTTACATGTGAATTCTACCAAACATTCAAAGAACAATTAATTCCAATACTATACAAACTATTTGAGAAAATAGGGACAGAAGGTATACTGCCAAATTCCTTCTATGAGACTGATATGGTGCTGATAGCTAAACCAGGTAGGGTGAAAACAGAGAAAGAAAACTATAAACCACTTTCCCCAATGAATATTGATGCAAAAATTTTAAATAAGATATTAGCAATGAGATTACAGAAAGTAATCCCCAGGATAGTACAGTATGACCAAGTAGGATTTATACCAGGGATGCAGGGCTGGTTGAATATTAGGAAAACTATCAGCATAATTAATTATATTAATAACAAAACTAACAAAAACCATATGATTATCTCAATAGATGCAGAAAAAGCATTTGATAAAATCCAACACCCTTTCCTATTAAAAACACTAGAGAGTATAGGAATAAATGGGCTTTTCCTTAAAATGATCAGTAGCATCTATTTAAAACCATCAGCAAGCATCATATGTAATGGAGACAAACTAAAACCATTCCCAATAAGATCAGGAGTGAAACAAGGCTGCCCACTGTCACCATTACTATTTAATATTGTATTAGAAATGTTAGCTTTGGCAATAAGAGAAGAAAAAGAGATAAAAGGAATCAGAGTAGGTAATGAAGAAACCAAATTATCACTCTTTGCAGATGACATGATGGTATACTTAGAGAACCCTAAAGACTCAACTAAAAAACTACTAGAAACAATTCACAACTTTAGCAAAGTGGCAGGATTCAAAATTAATCCATATAAATCATCAGCATTTTTATATATTACCAACAAAGTTCAGCAGCAGGAGATACAAAAAGAAATTCCATTCCAAATAGCAGATGATAGGATAAAATATTTGGGAATCTATCTGCCAAGGAAAAGTCAGAAACTATACGAACTAAATTACAAAACACTTTCCACACAAATAAAATCAGACCTAATCAATTGGAAAAATATTAAGTGCTCATGGGTAGGCAGAGCGAACATAATAAAAATGACAATACTACCCAAATTCATCTACTTATTTAGTGCCATACCAATCAAACTCCCAAGAAATTATCTTACAGATCTAGAAAAAATAGTAGCAAAGTTCATTTGGAAGAACAAAAGGTCAAGG
>JAJPUD010001343.1:417835-452311 GCA_023553655.1 Myrmecobius fasciatus
AGTCAAACAAAAACAAAAAAATGAAAAATTCGAAGAAAATATGAAATATCTCCTAGGAAAAACAACTGACTTGGAAAATAGATCTAGGAGAGACAATCTAAAGATTATTGGACTTCCTGAAAGTCATGATGAAAAAAAGAATCTAAACACTATCTTCCAGGAAATCCTGAAAGGAAACTGCCATGAGATTGTAGAATCAAAGGGCAAAATCACCATTGAAAGAATTCACCGATCACCTCCTGAAAGAGAACCCAAAATTAAAACACCAAGGAATATCGTGGCTAAATTTCAGGACTATAGCACCAAGGAAAATATTCTGCTTGCAGCTAGAAAGAAACAATTCAAATACCAAGGATCAATAATTAGAATCACACACGATCTGTCAGCCTCCACATTGAAGGATAAAAGGGCCTGGAATCAGATATTCCGAAGGGCAAAGGAACTTGGATTACAGCCAAGAATAACCTATCCAGCTAGAATGAGCATTATCCTCCAGGGAAGAACATGGTCATTCAATGATATAGGTGAATTTCACCTATTTCTAATAAAAAGACAAGATCTGAACAAAAAATTCGACATCCAAACACAGAACTCAAGAGATGCATAAAAAGGTAAAAAGGAAAAGACTCTTGAGAACTTTATTTTTACTAGGGGGATACTTAAAATTTGGGGGTATAAAGCACTAGATATTACTTTGATCACATGAAAAAGAGAACCAGAGGGGGAAAGGTTGTCATACTGGGGAAAAGAGGGAAAAAGTGGTAAAATAAGATCTAAAAAAAAAAGGAGGTAAAAACAAGGTAAAATCTCTTGAAGAGGCAAAGAAAACCTAGTAAAATTGAGAGAAAGAGGGGAGGGAGATGAGCATTGTGTAAATCTTATTCTCATCAGGTTGGGCTCTAAAAGTGTATATCAGACACTTGATTTTCACATAGAAACTTGTCTGTTGCTAGAGGGAAGTGGGAGGGAAAGGAGGAAAAGAAAGGGACAAACTAATAGAAGGGAAAATAGAAGAATCAGGGGAAAGGAGTAAAAACAGGGGGAGGGGACCTAAAGGATGGAGTATTGTTTGGCGGAGGGGGTCATCAAAAGCAAATTACTGAGGAGGGGGGAAGGGAGAAAGGGGAAAGGAAAAGGGAAAACATAACTTGGGTAAATAAGATGGCAGGAAATAAAGAATTAGTTATTCTAACTGTGAATGTGAATAGGATGAACTCTCCCATAAAGCGGAAGCAGATATCAGATTGGATTAAAAATCAGAATCCCACAATATGTTGTCTACAAGAAACACATCTAAAACATAGTGACACATATAGGGTGAAGGTAAAAGGCTGGAGCAGAAAATATTATGTTTCAGGTGAACACAAAAAAGCATGGGTAGCAATCCTTATCTCAGATCAAGTAAAAGCCAAGATAGATCTAATCAAAAGAGATAAGGAAGGAAACTATATTTTATTAAAGGGCACCATAGATAATGTAGCAATATCTATACTAAATATATACGCACCAAGTGCAATAGCATCCAAATTCCTAGGGGAGAAATTAAGAGAGATGAAAGAGGAAATAGACAGCCAAACGATACTAGTGGGGGATCTCAACCTTGCTCTCTCAGAATTAGATAAATCAAACCACAAAATAAACCAGAAAGAAACTAGGGAGATAAACCAATTGTTAGAAAAGTTAGGTATGATAGATTTATGGAGAAAGTTGAATGGAGACAGTAGGGAGTTTACTTTTTTCTCAGCAGTCCATGGAACCTATACAAAAATTGACCATGTGTTAGGGCATAAAAACCTCAAAATCAAATGCAGAAAGGCAGAAATAGTAAATGCACCTTTTTCAGATCATGATGCAATAAAAATCACATGCAATATAAGGCCAGGAGAAAATAAACCAAAAGTTAATTGGAAATTAAATAATCTAATCCTGAAGAATGAATGGGTGAAAGAGCAAATCATACATGTAATCAATAATTTCATCCAGGAGAATGACAATAAGGAGACAACATACCAAAATTTGTAGGATACAGCCAAAGCAGTTATAAGGGGCAATTTTGTATCTCTAGATGCTTACTTGTATAAAATAGAGAAAGAAAACAAAAATGAATAGGGCGTATTATTAAAAAAACTAGAAAAAGAACAAATTAAAAACCCTCAATTAAATACCAAATTGGAAATTCTAAAAATAAAATTAGAAATTAATAAAATTGAAAATAAGAAACCCATTGAATTAATAAATAAAACTAAGAGTTGGTTCTATGAAAAAACCAACAAAATAGATAAGCCTTTAGTTAATTTGATAAGAAAAAGGAAAGAGGAAAATCAAATTGTTAGTCTCAAGAATGATAAGGGAGAACTTTCCTCCAATGAAGAGGAAATTAGAGCAATAATTAGGAGTTACTTTGCCCAACTTTATGCCAGTAAGTTTGATAATCTAAATGAAATGGAGGAATATCTACAAAAATATAGATTGCCCAGGTTAACAGAAGAGAATATAAATTATTTAAATAGCCCCATATTAGAAAAAGAAATAGAACAAGCTATTAACCAACTCCCTAAGAAAAAATCTCCAGGGCCAGATGGATTTACATGTGAATTCTACCAAACATTCAAAGAACAATTAATTCCAATACTATACAAACTATTTGAGAAAATAGGGACAGAAGGTATACTGCCAAATTCCTTCTATGAGACTGATATGGTGCTGATAGCTAAACCAGGTAGGGTGAAAACAGAGAAAGAAAACTATAAACCACTTTCCCCAATGAATATTGATGCAAAAATTTTAAATAAGATATTAGCAATGAGATTACAGAAAGTAATCCCCAGGATAGTACAGTATGACCAAGTAGGATTTATACCAGGGATGCAGGGCTGGTTGAATATTAGGAAAACTATCAGCATAATTAATTATATTAATAACAAAACTAACAAAAACCATATGATTATCTCAATAGATGCAGAAAAAGCATTTGATAAAATCCAACACCCATTCCTATTAAAAACACTAGAAAGTATAAGAATAAATGGGCTTTTCCTTAAAATGATCAGTAGCATCTATTTAAAACCATCAGCAAGCATCATATGTAATGGAGACAAACTAAAACCATTCCCAATAACATCAGGAGTGAAACAAGGCTGCCCACTGTCACCATTATTATTTAATATTGTATTAGAAATGTTAGCTTTGGCAATAAGAGAAGAAAAAGAGATAAAAGGAATCAGAGTAGGTAATGAAGAAACCAAATTATCACTCTTTGCAGATGACATGATGGTATACTTAGAGAACCCTAAAGACTCAACTAAAAAACTACTAGAAACAATTCACAACTTTAGCAAAGTGGCAGGATTCAAAATTAATCCATATAAATCATCAGCATTTTTATATATTACCAACAAAGTTCAGCAGCAGGAGATACAAAAAGAAATTCCATTCCAAATAGCAGATGATAGGATAAAATATTTGGGAATCTATCTGCCAAGGAAAAGTCAGAAACTATACGAACTAAATTACAAAACACTTTCCACACAAATAAAATCAGACCTAATCAATTGGAAAAATATTAAGTGCTCATGGGTAGGCAGAGCGAACATAATAAAAATGACAATACTACCCAAATTCATCTACTTATTTAGTGCCATACCAATCAAACTCCCAAGAAATTATCTTACAGATCTAGAAAAAATAGTAGCAAAGTTCATTTGGAAGAACAAAAGGTCAAGGATTTCAAGAGGATTAATGAAAAAAAAAGGCAGATGAAGGTGGCCTTGCTGTATCAGATCTAAAACTATATTATAAAGCAGCGGTCATCAAAACCGTTTGGGACTGGCTAAGGAATAGAGCAGTAGATCAGTGGTACAGGATAGGTTATCAGGACAATGTAGGCAATAACCTTAACAATTTAGTGTTTGATAAACCCAAAGACCCCAGTTTTTGGGATAAGTACTCACTATTCTGGAAAAACTGCTGGGAAAATTGGAAACTAGTGTGGAAGAAATTAGGGCTTGACCCATACCTAACACCACATACCAAAATAAGATCTAAATGAGTTCATGATCTGGATATAAAGAGTGATTTTGTAAACAAGTTAGAGAAACGTAATATAGTTTAATTCTCAGACCTGTGGAGAAGGAATAAATATATGTTCAAAGAAGATCTGGAACTCCTAATTGAACACCGGATGGCTAATTTTGATTATATTAAGTTAAAAAGTTTCTGTACAAATAAAACTAATGCAGACAAGATTACGAGGGAAGCATCAAATTGGGCAATCATCTTTACATTTAATGGCTCTGATAAAGGCCTCATTTCTAAAATATATAGAGAATTGTCTCCTATATATAAGAATTCAAGCCACTCTTCAATAGATAAGTGGTCAAGGGATATGAACAGACAATTTTCAGATGATGAAATTAAAACCATCTCTAGTCATATGAAAAGTTGCTCCAAATCTCTATTGATCAGAGAAATGCAAATTAAGACGACTCTGAGGTACCACTACACACCTGTCAGATTGGCTAAAATGACAGGAAAAGATAACGATGAATGTTGGAGGGGATGTGGGAAAACTGGGACACTAATACATTGTTGGTGGAACTGTGAAGGGATCCAACCATTCTAGAGAGCAATTTGGAGCTATGCTCAAAAAGTTATCAAACTGTGCATACCCTTTTGACCCAGCAGTGTTTCTCCTGGGCCTATATCCCAAAGAGATCTTAGAAGAGGGAAAGGGCCCCACCTGTGCAAGAATGTTTGTGGCAGCCCTTTTTGTAGTGGCTAGAAACTGGAAACTGAAGGGATGCCCATCAATTGGAGAGTGGCTGAAGAAATTATGGTATATGAATGTTATGGAATATTATTGCTCTGTAAGAAATGACCAGCAGGACGATTTCAGAGAGGCCTGGAGAGACTTGCATGAACTGATGCTGAGTGAAACGAGCAGAACCAGGAGATCATCATACACAGCAACAACAGTATTACATGATGATCAATTCTGATGGACATGGCTCTCTGCAACAAAGAATTGTCTCAAACCAGTTCCAGTTGTTCACTGAAGAAAACCATATACACCCAGAGAGAGGGATATGAAATATGGACCACAACGTAACATATTCATGATCTCTATTGATATTTGCTTGCATTGTGTTGCCTTTCTCTGATTTTCTTTTTTTCTTGTAGAAAGGATTTTTCTTGTATAACTTGTCAAGTAATTAAACATTATTGACATGTCATGGACTTCCTGCCATTTAGGGGAGGGGAGGGGACTGGCGGTAAAATTTGTAATGGAAAGCTTTGTAAAGATCAATGCTGGGGAACTACCCATACATATGTTATACAAATAAAAAGCTTTAATAAAAAAAAGAAGAGAAACAAACAAAAAAAACCTAAAAAAAATAAATTGCAAGGATAAAATCACAGAGGTTGGATATGGAATGTTCAACATAAAAAAAACATCAAGCAAGCTTAATTTGGACTAACTGAAATATACTCTGGAGAGGAATATATAAGCAGCATGAAAAGATGCATTCTGTGTTAGTAGATGGACTTTCCTCATCATGAGCTCCTAGAAATTCAAATTTTCAAAATTCACCATGTTCTTATCTGTCTTTCAGTAACTATAATAATGTGTTCATATTCATTTTGCAGTAGCAAGAACATAGACCTTATAAATAAGTACATTTAAGTATGAAAGATATTTTCCTTCCTAGAATAATGCCAGCATTTGAGAACATAAAAGCACTAGAAATGCAGTTCCACTTAGGCTCTGTTGTAAGCTCTTTTTCTTTAATAAATATGAGTGACCACTAGCAGCCCATCTATCATCAGATACAGAAAGCACTATTTTTCCATATATATTTTGTGCTTATATCACCTTTATTTCCCAGTATTTCCCTCTCCTCCTTCAGTCATTTTTAAAACATAAAGGGAGAAGGGAGAACAAGAAAATAAAGAGTTCAGCAAAATAAGTCAATACTTGAACCAAGTTAGACATTGCATATAGTACTCTATACTCATAGTTCCCAAACTCGGCAAAAAAGGGAGAGGTACATTGTGTTATTGATTGTTCAGGAGCAAATTTCAATGGAGTAAATTTCTATTATTTGCTGGGTTTCCATTTATATTGGAGTCATGATGTTTATCATTTCCCTGATTCTGTTTTATTTGACTCTTCATCAGTTTATGTTCCTTCCTATGGTTCTTTGATTTACTCATCTTCATCATTTCTCATAGAAGAATAATATTTCCTTAATGCTTTACCTTCAAGTTGTTTAATTATTCCTCAGGTAGTAGACATTTACTTTGCACTTCTTTATTATTTCCCTAAAAAGTGTTCTAACAAGCATTTAATTCCTAGTCTACCATGGAAACTACTATCAATGTGAAGGAAACAAAAACATATCTAAGGTGTCCCTCTTCTGAAGGAGCTTATATTCTCTTGGATCCTTCTTGAGAATCTTGACCACCTGACACTATGGCATTAATCTCAAGCTGTTATAATATTGATCTCAAGCAAAGTAACACTATCAGAGTCAGAGGAAGTCAAAGAGAGGAGGAAGAGTTCCTAATTCCAAGACTCCTGGCACTTTATTCCACTTCTTAGGCAGGACTAAGGAAGGATAGTTTAACTTTCTTCACGTGCCTCTGCAGCTCTCAAGCAACTCTGGTCCTTAAGTGGAACAGTAAATTAAGAGGCATTTTGTTTGTATTGTTAGACACTCAATCGAAGCAGTCACAGAGAAATGTTTTATTATGGAAAGGAAGGACTCTTTTTTAATATGACTCTTAGGAGGCTGGTTTTTAATGATGCTTAACACAATGTTTTAAACCACACGCCCCAGCTACATGTTATTTCTTGTTAAATGCTGGTTATTAAACAGCAGGCTGGCTCCAACTTGCCTGCTGAGGGTAGTTAGGGTTGGCTGATACATCTCTGACAATCTGAATAGTTGATGGAGTGGCAACTGCCATTCGCCTTTAAAAGATTTTATATCCTAACATCTGTACAGAACACCACTATGCACAATTACCCTGTGCACTCGCCCACAATTTGGGAAGAGTTAAAATCCCCAAGCCCAACCCCAAGTCTCCCTTTCTTCTAGAATTCCATATTCTCGTTCAAAATCACCCTGGAACCCTGTCCAATCCACTCCATCCCCCCTCCAACCACACTTGACCTAGTGATCTCTCCTGTACAAGAACACTACAGTAAATATCCACTCAAATCAGCAGACCAGGAGAATGAGGCTATGAAACAGAACAATATGCCCAAAGGAGGGATTTAAGCCATAAAGGAATAAATGGCTGAAGCTCAAGCCATTGTTTTTAAACCAAACAAACTCTGCACATTTCAGATAGGAAAGAAAATATAGCAAAAGACACTCTAGACACACTCTGTCCACTGCATCCTCTAGGCCATTTGATTAAAATATATAAAGGAATGATGCACTGAATGTCTTTAGAGTACTGGGAATATTCAATCAACAATCAATGATAAACTCAAATACTCATGCGGCTATATATGAGGCCCAGTGCTTTCTGGTTCTGTTGTTTAATATAAGGCACAAGGGTAGCATTGATGTAGGCAACATATAACATCTAACATTGTGTGACACCTGGAATCATTCTGGGGTTCAGAGGAATAGAAAGTTAAGAGTTAGGAATCAAAAGAGAAAAGGGGGGAAATATAAAGAAGGAGAGAGAAGAACAGAGAGAAATAAAGGAGAGGAGACAGAACATGTAAAAAGCAAAGAGAGAAGGAGGAAGGGGAGGATGAATGAAAAGGAGGAGATGAAAAGATGGAGGAAGAGGAAAGGGACAGAAAGTGAGGAAGGAACGACAAGGGGAGATAGAAGGGAAAAGTTACAAAGATAAAAGAGGGAAGACACAAGGAGGGAGAAAGAAAAAAGGAGAAATACAGAAAGGGTAAGAAAAGGAAGAAAGGGAGGATAGCAAATGAGAAAAGAAAGAAAAAGAGGGAGAGAAGGGGGAAAGAATAGGAATAGAGAGGGAGAAAGGGAGAGAAGAAAGGAGAAAGAAGGGGGAGGAAGAGACAGAAGGAAGCACAATGAGACACAATGTTGCAAGGGACAAGGACTCTGGCCCTCTCCCCATCCAAGGCTAAAATGAGATTCTGTGAACGAAAGCTTTCATTTTATTGTTTTGCTTTGTTTTATTTTTATTTTATTTTTTTCCTAGGTGTATATATTTTGTTTTAAGTGAAAGAAATCAGGAGGTATGATCATGTAAGTTTAAATGCCAGGAAAATGTGCCCTCAAAGTATCAGAGAAGAATTTGCTATGTCTTTGAAGTAAATACCCCTTTGTAAAAGCTAATTGATACCGGTTAATTAAATTGAACTGGAGGCACTAGTCATTGGTGGTTAATAGTGGGGATAATGCGCCACAAATGGGTGCTTACACTGATGACAAAAATTACACTGTAAACCTTCAAGTATATTTCTAGAGCACTGATGGGGAGAAGTACCAACCTGACTCTGACACAGTGAGTTTGAAGAACACTACAAGTTTAATGGAAAAAGGCAGAGAAAGAGCAATACAAGATAGAAGAGCCATATGATGTGACCAAAAAAAAACAAAAAACCAAACAACTAATTGCAGATGCAATACATATAAGGGAATATATATATATTAATATATGTGTGTATGTATATATGTATATACATATATAATATATATTCATGTATGTACATTTGTAGATATGCACAGATATATACATTTTTGTATATATACTCATACATGTAAATTTGAATTGATATAATGCATCCTCTGTACTCCTATCAGTAAAGTAAGTTTTAAAGTAAATATTGTCAACTATACATAAAGTTACTTCAGAGAAGAAGGAAGAGG
Source organism: Myrmecobius fasciatus (assembly GCA_023553655.1). Lineage (NCBI taxonomy): Eukaryota > Metazoa > Chordata > Mammalia > Dasyuromorphia > Myrmecobiidae > Myrmecobius > Myrmecobius fasciatus. The sequence continues at coordinate 426,703 of JAJPUD010001343.1, forward strand.
AGGAGGAAGAAGAAGAAAAAGATTTCATTAACACAGTAACATGTTAGGTTCTACATCTAAGTGAAAAAACTCTCTGGGAACTCAGAAATATTTGAACAAGAGATTTTGGAAATTAACTATCCCTAGAAGGAATGAAAAACTTCAATAAATAGAGTATCTGACATCATCACCTAAGTGTGACCATCAATCAGCTAATTTAAATGCAAAAATGAAGCAGTATAAAAATAATCATTCCATGTAAATAACATTTCAAATAGTTTATTACTATTATCAAACCACTAAAAATTAGTACATCCCCATAGCTTTATTGTCCAAATCTAGAATTCGAAATTATTAACCAGAAAATCCAAAATAAAAGCAATACACTATTCTGTTGTCTACTATCAGTCTTTTGCTTCCATCTCAGTTTACCAAACTTCCATTTGCAAGGCATTGTGTAACATGCTAGACATGCAAATGTAGAACGGAAGCATTTCCATGTCTATATGAGCTTAAATGCAAGAAATAAAATAAATACAGATACAAATACTCAGCAGTTTGAGGAGGGGAAGAACAGGAACAACTAACTGAGGAAACCAAGAAAGGCTTTATAGTAGAAATAATACCTGAACAGAGATTTGAAGGAAGAATCAATTGAATAAACATTTATCACATGACAAAGACTATGTCAGATGCTACAGATAAAAAAGGTAAGAAAAATCCTTCTCCCCAGGTAGAGCTTATATTTTACTAGGACAAACCAACATATACATAGCTAAGTTTGTGTAAAAGGCATAATGAATACAAAGTAGTTTCAGATAGGGAAACTCAAAAACCCTGAGTGAAATGAGGAAGCTATTTTAAGAGACAAAAATGAGGAAGAAAGTGTTTCAGTAATGAGAAACAACCAGTATGAAGGCAAAGAGAGCAAGTAGAATAGTGTATATGTGGCAAAGCAATCAAGGCATTAAGAGAAGAATACAGAGTTCATAAAGAGGTTAATGCCCAATTGTCCTGAAAAAGAGGAAGGATCTAGATTGGAAATTACAAAGAAAGAAAAAGAGAGGGAGGAAGAAAGAAGGAAGGAAGGAAGGGAGGAAGGAAGGGAGGGAGGGAGGAAGGGAGGGAGGGAAAGAGGATAAGAACTTATTTATTGTATCCTAAAGGTAAAATTCTGGAGAGAGAAACAGCAAACCACTTTAGTTTCTCTGCTAAGAAAATCAGATGGTGAATAACAGTATATTTCAGGTATATGTCAAGAAGAATTGGGCAAGCATCTTTCTCCATCCACAAAGTAGACTTCAATGGTGTTTAGCACAAGGGAAGAGAGTTAGTCTTGCATAATTGACATGAAAGCCAAGAAGGTATGTGCGTAGTAACACTGCATGAATCTTGAAGTGGTAGCAAAATGTTATACAAATAAAATTAAGTTCAAGATGGAGATATGAACAGTGAGTGATATGAAGATCTAAAAAGAGTTTTGAGAGTTGATATAGCCATACAGCATCTTTAATGAAATGGAGGCTTAATCAATAAGAAGTAAGGAACGCTGAACCTCACATGAAAGAATAGACATAGAAAGTATATTATTTCTAAAAGTAAAAACAGCATTACTCAGCTGTTATAATTATATATTATACATATATAATTATATCATTTCTAAAAGCAAAAACAGCATTACTCAGCTGTTATAAAGTTATAAATATAAAGAACTTGTTAAGTAGCTAATACAAGTGATTTTCATAGCTGAAAGAGAGGTAGATTTGGAGCAAGAAAACCTAGGTTTATCTTACTACCTGTGTGACTTTGGGGAAGATCACTTCATCTTCCTGTGCCTCAGTTTCCCAATAAGGGGACTCAACCTAGCATTTGTAAACTTTTGTTTTTTGTTATGTTGATAACAATATTTAATATAATTGTTTTAATTCATGTTTTATACATTTTAAAGCATTATTCTAAGAAAGACTTTATAAGCTTCAGCAAACTGGTATTTCTGGAACTTCTAGTTTAAATTATATTGATTTCTTCTGGCTCTATGTCCCATATTTTTTAAACTGTAAGAGTTACTTAAAAGCAAGGGAGATTAAAGAGATTAAAGATCATCTATGCCAATGCTGTTGTGTTTTTATGTACATTTTGGTGTAAGTAGTGTTTTTTTTTCATGAGCAAATTCTGAAATAAATGAGGAAACAAAGATTAGAGCTTCTTAATATATTGTTTTATTAAATAATGCATGCCAATTGCATAACAAATAGGGACCAGGCTTCTCAGTTTACCACTGGACCTTAAATACAGGGAGATAAAATTTTATATATTAAAAGAAAACAATGAATAAATATGAATCAGAATACAAGATTAGGTTATCTGATTTCTAATTGGAGACAATATGATAAATTTTCCAAATTGGGGCAAGTAAATTTTCAATTCCAAACTCAAAAAAAGAGGAATCTCACTGCCTTCCTGAAGTGTCTGAATTCAAAGGATTATGGAAATAGCAACTGATTGCCCAGTACAATCCAGTTTTCATATAAAACATATGGGTTGCTTGATTTATATAATTGTGAGAAAACTCCTTGGATCAGTTTTCAGATATGACTGGGTTTCTGATTAGCAAACCCTAGATCCTTAGTTAAGGGTCTCTAAGCTGCATGGGGCAGTGGTCCAGCCTCTCAACCATTAAAGGTTAGGTCCAAACAATTCAATCAAATTTTTCTCAAGGTTCTCATAATTGAATAAAGTTTACTCACAGGACAGAATTTGGATTAGACCCATAATTGAATATAAAGGGAACTGAATTAAATCCAGAATTGAGTTGCAAAATGGAGTCGGTATGTTTCACGCAATTCCCAATTTCCTCTTTGGAAAATAACTCTGCAAAGAATATTTTTACAATGTTTCTTCCCTCAAAAAATAAAGCTTCTAATTTAATTAGCAAGTTCTAATATTGGCAGATTAAAAGCACTTACAAAAGCAGTGCATGTATTCACAAGTAGTAGGTGACTTTATTTGCAGTTGACTAGTCTATTGGATCTATAATAATTACATTCTAAAATTATTTTCTCTTTTATGAAGTATTTTATTAAATTCAATACTTTAAATCCATTCAACCTACTAAACTTACTTAGTAGCTACATTTAAGTTGATTAATTTTAATTAATAAAATGCCATAGCATTTTTTCAGTCACTTCTCCTAAGTACCCTATCAGGATACTTTTCATTTCTATTCACTGTTATTCCTATATGGTATAATCCATTCATTTTATTCTGTTCTTTATCACTCTGAACTATTTTATAAAGGCCTTTATATATTTCTGTGCCTTCTTCCTGTGTTTTACATGAAAATGTTTTCCATTTTTTTCTCTTTTCCTCTACTAAACTCCTACTCTAATACTTATTGTCTTCCCACAGTAAGTTTCATGAGGGTAGAAACAATTTTTCATTTTTGTCTTTTTATCTCCATCACCTAGTAAGGTATATTATACATAATTTAATATGGAAATGGAGTGAATTAATTCTCAAGAGTTAAACTAACTAGGCTTAAGCCGTTCCACCATTTTATAAAGCTGAGAAGGTTTACTTAAGGATAAAGAGTAAAGAGGTCATATAAAATTTTTTGGCTACAATTCTTGAAGAAGTGGAATTGTAAGGAAAAGAAAAAATCAATTTCTAGTTCATGGTGAGAAACATACCACACCATTAAAATAATAGCTCCTTAAAGGCACGAAGACAAAGTAATATCTAAATAGATAGCTGGACAGATAGATACATAGACATGTTTATATGCCTGCACGCATATATATATAAATAAATACTATAAATTTTAACATTCTTTTTTTTAAATTTCAAGTTCTAAATTCTCTTCCTCCCTCCCTCACCTCCATACTCACTTGAAAATATAAGGTTTATATGTCCAGTCATATAAAACATATTTCCATATTAGTCAAGTTGTAAAAGAACCTAAAAACCAAAATATACACACACATACCCAAATACATGAAAAATAATTTTAAAAATAAAATTTTCATTTTCATTCAGACTCCATTAGTTCTTTCTCTGGAGATGGGCAGAATTTTTTTTTTATCATTCAGAATTGTCTTAGATTATTGTGTTGCTGAGAATAACTATATTATTCATAGTTGACTACTATACTATATTGCTCTCACTGGTGCGTACACTATTCTCCTGGTTTTGCCCAAGTCTTTACAGACGTTTCTGAAAGCATTCTGCTCATCTTTTCTGATAGCACAATAGTATTCCATCACAATAATACACCACAAATAGTTCAGCTATTCCCCAAAGAATGGAGTTGCCCTCAATTTCCAATTATTTATCACAACAAAAAGAACTGTTATAAATACTTTTGTACATATATGTACTTTTCTTTTAAAAAAAATTTCTTCAGAATAAAGATACAGCAGTAGTATTTCTGGGTCACAGATTTACAGACCATTGGACATAGTTCCTAATCAGTCTCTAGAATAGCTGGATCAGTTCATAACTCCATCTACAATGCTTTAATATCCAATTTTTTTACATCCAAAATTTGTCATTTGCCTTTTGTGTCATATTAGCCAATCTGATATATATATATATATATATATATATATATATATATATATATATATATATATGATGGTACTATCAGAGTTCTTTCAATTTGCATTTCTCCAATCAATAATGATTTAGATCATTTTTTCATATGACTATAGATAGCTTTGATTTATTTCTTCATCTGAAAACCACTGTTTATATCCTTTGATCATCTATCAATAGAACAATGATTGCATTCTCTTTGAGAAATAATGACTTCACCAGGGAAGATTGCTATAAAGGTTATTTTCACAGTTATGATTTCCCTTTATCCTATTTTTTTCTTTTTTCTTCTCCTTCTCCTCCCTCTCTCTCTCTCTGTCTCCTTTCACCTTTTCCTTTCTCAAAATTGTTTTACTTCTGAATACTGTATGCCCCTTTTTAATCCTCTTCCCCTCCCACTTTCCTATAAAAGATGTTTTTTTACCAAACTAATTATATATGTTTATTCCCTCTTTGAAGTAATTCTGTTAAGAGCAATGTTTAAGTATAGTATGCTACCCTTCATCTTCCCCTCCACTATAAAAGCTCTTTTGCACCTCTTATGTGAAATAATTTATTCCATTCTAACTCTTCATTCCTCTTTCTCCCTGCGCACCACTCTTTCTGACCCCTTACTTTTATTTTTTAAATATCATCCATTCATTGTCAACTCACACCTACCTCTGTATATTCCTTTTAACTTTCCTCAAAATGATAAAGTTATTAGGAGTTATTTTCCCATATAAGAATGTAAAAAGTTTAAATTTGTTGAAACCTTTATGATTTCTCTTTCCTCTTTACTTTTTTGTGTTTCTCTTGAGTGATATATTTGAAATTCAAATTTCCTATTCAATTCTAGTCTCATCATTTGAATTTGAAAGTTCTCTATTGCATTAAATATCTTTTGTTTTCTCCTGAAGGATTGTACTGAGTTTTCCTTGGTGATTCTTGGTTACAGTCCTAGGTCCTGATGTTCAAAAGATCATATTTCATACCTTATGTTTTTAAAGTAAAAGTTGCTAAATCTTGTGTTGCTCTAACAGTAGCACAGCAATATTTGAACTGTTTCATTCTTCATTTCCAATATTTTCTACTTGACCTAGAAATTCTGAAATTTTGTAATCATATTTCAGGAAGTTTTCACTTTTTTATATCCTTCAGAAAGTGATTGATAGATTCTTTCAATTTCAATTTTACCCTCTGGTACTAGGATATCTGGGCAACTTTTCTTAATAATTTCTCAAAATATGATGTATAGACTCTTGTTTTTTTAACCATGGCTTTAAGGTAGTTAAATAATTCTCAAATTATCTCTCCTCAGTCTTGATATCACTAGCTTAAAATTGGCCAGTTTTAATTTTTAAGGAATTAATTTCTTCAACGAACCTTTGTAACTCCTTTTCTATTTGGGCAACCCTAATTTTTAAGAAGTTATGTTCCTCCATAAATTTTTGTATTTCTTTTTACCATTTGGCCTATTCTGTTTTTAAGGTGCTATTGTCTTCACTATTTTTTTGCATCCAGTTTCAAGATGTTGATTATTTTTTCATTATTTTCTTGAATCACTCCCATTTCTCTTTTAAATATTTCCTCCGCCTCTCTTACATGATTTCTAAAATCCTTTATGAGTTTTTCCAGGTATTCTTTTGTAGCCTGAGAGAAATTAACTTTTTTACCCTCTGAAGCTTTGGATATAGCTGTTGCTACATTGTTGTCTTTTTGTGAATTTATTTTGACATTCCTGTCACCTGAGAAAATTTTTATGCTGTTTTTTTTTCCTTTGTCTGTTTTACTCATTTTTCTAGCCTATTTTTTCACTTTTAACTTTATGTTAAAATGAGCTCCACTTCCAGGTTGAAGGGGACTTTGTTTCACATTTCAAGGTTTTTTAGTCTGCTGTTTTTAGAACAAGTTCTGTGAATCTACAAGTTGCTTTCAAATTGAGGATATTTATTTCATAGTTCAGGGTTTTGGGGCTGCTGTTTTTAGAACAAGTTATGTAGATCTGCAAGTTTTCAGTTCCTCACCTGAGGTGAGGTGTGGTCACTGTTCTTCTGGACTGTGCTCTTGTCTGTGAGCCACTTTAAATATCTTTCCCCCTCTAAAACCATGATTAGGGTTCCTGCTTCTTTGCAACCATGTGCTCTGATGTGTTAGTTCTCTTTACCCTGGGACTGCCATCAAAAATTGCATGTAAACAATGCAACAGAATTCTGCACCTTGTGCTAACAAAAGGTCCTCATAATGTCTTTATGACTAATTTTCCTATTTCATTACTATCTGTGGGTTGAGAGCTTCAGAAGCTGCTCCTACCATTCATTCACACCCCTTACCCCAAAATCTGCTGCTAGCTTGCCCCTGGATTGTACTATACTCTCACCTCAATGCAACAGACATTTCCTCAATCGTTTATGTTGTCTTGGGTTGGACAATTATTTCACTTCAGTCTTTTGTAGCTTCTGTTGCTTCAGAATTTATTTTGAGGTATTTTTTAAGTGTTTCATGGAAAGAGATTTGAGAAAGCTCAACTGAATGTCTGTCTATTTTACCATTTTTACCATATAAATTTGATAGTTTACTAGATCCCTAATCTCATCAGTGAGAATATTACTTCAACAAATGCTTCATTCTTTTTTTTTTCTTTTTGCTGAGGCATTTGGGGTTAAGTGACTTGCCCAGAGTCTCACAGTTAGGGAATGTTAAGTGTCTGAGATCAGATTTGAACTCAGGTCCTCCTGACTTCAGGGCTGGTGCTCTATCCACTGCGCCACCTACCTGCCTCTGCTTCATTCTTTATATGTCTTTTTTGATCCTTTATAAAGGAATTATTTACCAAGGCAAAAGAGTTGCTCTGTATCTTAAACTACTTTTTGGCTAAGTATGTAAATGCTTATAATAAAAGCCTTATAATTTTACATGAGTGGTCCTAACACTCCCCTTGACTAATGCTAAGGCTAATGTTAATTATAATAATAATAATGATAATAGCATTCATATAATGCTTTATTATTTTCAAAATACTTTACACATGTTATCTCAAATGTGCATAAGAAAAATTCTGGGAAGTGATTGCTCTTAATATTCCCACTTTATACTTGAGGAAACTGAGGCTGAAGAATGTTGTGTAGAGGTTAAGATCAGAGTCACAAAGATAGCAATTATTTGAGAGAAGATTTGAACTTGAATATTCTTGGCTTCTTGTTCAGTGCTACATCCATGGTGCCATGCAGCTGCAAATATTTGATGATCTCTTCTATACCACTTCCCCACAATAAGTCAAAATTACTTCAGTGACATAATGTAGTCTGATAATACCTACTTTTCAAAGCAACGAATAGAAAAGGCCCCATCTCTATTCATCTTTCCTATTCCAAATAGTCAATGTATCAAGCTATTGCTGAACATAATCATTATATGATTATTGAATTTTATTCTCTGATTTTTTTCTTTTCTAAATAATTTTATGAAATAGAGATAGATCATTGGTTTTCTGTTTGAATTTAGAGGTAGATGGAGTGAAAAAATGGCTTTCTTTTGCAAGATAATATTAGTTGAGTTTGAATAGTTTTAAGCCACCATCATGCCTCCTCCCTCTCCAAACTCTCTAAACTTCTCAGCCAAAAAAACAAATTGTCATTCTCCAAAACAACCTTTTTTATCATACATATGCTCCACCTTAACCTTGTAGTGCCTACAATGAAAGCTTTCTACTAATTTGTCCTCAGATGACATATCCTCTGTGAGTTGGGATTTTAGTTAACCTTTTATACTTTTGTAACAGATGCCTCATGTACTCCAGTCAGGGATTTTGTTAATTGCTTCTCTGATGGAGAGACCATCTCTGATGTGAGGGATTAGGAAAGATTCAGGAAATCAACAACAGGTAAATTAGGACCAGATCAAAGACATCCCTACTGGAAGAAAAAAATTAAATGCTAAAAGCTTCATCTGATCCTCATGTTCATGCATATTTCTAAAATGGGATTTGTCAATTTCAAATGCAAAGTCGTTCCAATTTGATATTAGCAGCTATGTCTGCTCTATATTCCAAAACATTAAAGCAGTAGAAATGCCTGCCAAGTATTGATGTAAGCTTATTGACAAAACAGAATGCTTCACAGTCAGGCCACCGTCTCACACGGCTCCATACAGTGAGTCTGTAATTATGACTTCAGTCCCTGCATATCAGATCTCCCCCACGCTGGGCTAGATTCACCCTCAAAAAGGCAAGTGAAGGAGGGGCGCAGATGAGTAGCGAGTTAGCTTCTGTAAGTAGGAATAAATTACCTGAACCACATCATCTTGGGTGATGGAGGGGAAAGAGCTCTCCTCAAATGAGCAGTTGTACTTGCCCTGAGGTTTAAGAGGCGTTCCCTCCTTCAGCAAATGCCATTCCAGTTGGGCACACAGATTCAGTGTGTCCTTTCAGAAAATAACACTCCGTGGGATGAATAGCCTCGCACCAAGAGATCACCTAAGGAGAGACCAATCACAAGGCTGAGTCAAAGCATGGGACTGAACCATAAATACTATATAAATACATAAATAAACGCAACAGCGGTACAGTGATAACCCTAATTTGTGTTCCTTGTTACCACTTAGAGTAGCCCTAAGGCATTCCCAATGTATCAGGGATGCTTATCTTTCTGAAAATTGTCCTGTTCATTGCACTCATTTTTCTGGAGTTAATCATAGAATTGAATATGACATTCTGATTTCAGTTGGATATGGATCTGGACAAGAATATCTATCAAGTCTGGACCTTGAGTACTTTCTTGTAGGCTTGGCAGTTTACTCTAGCTGTTTTTATCCTTTCTCTTTTAATGGTTGCACTCCTGCTACTATATTCTGGACTTCATTCATGCTTTATAAAAATAACTAGGCAAAGGGGCAAAAATAGTTTCCATTTAAAGGTGGAAACATCTGAGTTCCTATCTCCTGATATTAACTAACTGGGTGACACTAACTCACTCAAATTCTCTGACCTCCATTTTCCTCTATTCTAAAATGAGAATTATATATATGTCTATATGTATACATATAAATAATATATGTTTTATATGATTTTTGAAAATTAATGTATTTAAAGTATTTTGCAAGCTTCAAAATATTATTTAAATATTGACTATAATTATTTTATAAAGAGAGGCTATTCATAATCAGAAATCAACAAATTGTTTTACAACAATAAAAAGAATGCCTTACAATATTTTCACAGTGAATTATAATTTAGAAAGTACTTTTACATTGTTCTCAAAATTATGATTGCCGATAAGAATATAATAATATTAGAATATGAGTATAATAAAAAAGAATAATAGCATATAAGACTTTCTCTTAAATTTTAATCTTAATGGCGTAATGTATCAGTATCTAAAGAATTAAAACCAATGTCATACAAAAGCAATTAAGGGATATATGGTGAGCATAAGCGAACTACATATCGCATTATCAGCCAATAAGAAATATACAAGGAGCAGTTAGATGGCGCAATGGATACAGCACCAGTCCTGAAGTCTGGAGAACCTGAGTTAAAATCTGGTCTTAGACACTTAACATTCCCTAGCTGTGTGACCCTGGGCAAGTCACTTAACCCCAATTGCCTCAGCGAAAGAAAAAGAAAAAAAGCCAAAAAAAAGGGAAAAAAAGAAAGAAAAAAGAAATATACAAGATAAAAAGATGTGAAGAATGTTATGCAAGAAATATATGACCAAAGACCATGAATTGGTCACACCCATAGAATAAAGAAAAAAAAAAAGCATTTATAGCTGTATAAAGTTGAGAGAACTAGAACTAGAGCTCCTATGTGCTCATGTTCTTAGTAGTTGACTGAACATGAAAATTCAGATGGGAGAACTTACTACTAAGGTTGCATGAAAACACCAACCTGATCTATCAATGACTTCTATGACTATTCTTCTAGCTGTATCTCTAAAGTCAACTATTCTGACATACCTTGGAGCTAAGTCTTCTGGCCCTACTTAGCTACTTACACATTTCCCATTTCTATCCCATAGCAATTATCTTCTGATCTAAATGTTTCCTAAAAGTTCTTTCATATCTATTTTTAAATGCTACTCTTTGTGAGTACTAATACTGAAAAACAGTTGAATATAAAAACTAAGTGACACAGTGAAAAGAATGCTGGACCTAAAATCAGGAAGACCTGAATTCAAACCAAACCTCAGATATATACTAGCAATGTGACCCTGAGCAAATCCTTTAATTTCTGTCTAAGTTTCTTCAATGGTAAAATGGGAATAATAATAATAATAATAATGCCTACCTCACAGAATTGTTTTAAAAATCATATGAATATTTCAATTTGTCATTTCAGAAATGCTAAGGAATCCATATTTAATCATAGGGGCTTCAGAGTGACTTGCTTTTATTGCTTCTGAGGTAAGATACAATTTCCTGTTTCTGGTGTTTAAAATTTTTTGGAGTCTTTTCATAATGTTTCCTTTTAGACTGATTTCATATTACTTTATCTCATATATTTTAATGTTTAAGACAATATGACATATTTGCTATTTCCAAAAAGTGACCTTTCATCTCCATCCTATTTACTTATCCACCTTTACGTCTTGCAATATTGATACACTTTCAAGATTCATTTCAAGGGCTATCTTAACAGGGGACATTTATGATCTATTAAGGTAGTAATACTACTGACTATTAATTATATTTACTGTGAATTTATTTTAGTTTGGCACCTGTGCATGTTATTTTCTATCCTTTCCCCACAATAGAAGGTAAAGCATTTCAGGCAATATAATGTTTGGCTTTTGTCTTTATCTACCAGTATAGTTTTTATTTCTATTTTCTTCTTGTTGTTCTTATTTCTGAAATTATTTTGCTGTCTATAGAATCCAGAAAATGTTAGCAATTTGGTCTCTCATTCCTTTGCCTAATGCCAACATTTTTTTGATTCTGAAGAAAGCAAGGGAGTTCCAGAAAAATAACTACTTCTGCTTTATCGACTATACTAAAGCCTTTGACTATGTGAATCACAACAAAATATGGCAAGTCCTCAAAAAGATGTGAATACCAGATGATCTTATTTCTCTCATGAGGAATCTGTATATGCATCAAAAAGCAAACATAAAACAATTGATATATTTAAGATTGAGGAAATGGTATTACAAAGCTGGATATCATCACTTAACTTATTTAATTTACATGCAGAGTTCATCATGCAAAATGAATTAAAAGCTGGATTTTAAGGTTGCCAGGAAAAATATCAAAAAAGTCAGATATACAGAGGATATCACTCTGATTGCAGAAAGTGAAGTATTAAAAAAGACTCTTGATAAAGCTGAAAAAAGAAAGTGTAAAACACTGGTTTGAAGCTTAACATAAGAAAAAAAAAGATCTTGGCAAATAGTCCCATAATTTCCTGGCAAAGAGGAAGATAAGAAAATAGTGTCAGATTTTATATTCTTGGGCTCATCAATCACTGCAGATGGTGATTGTGACCATGAAATTAAAAAAAAATACTTACTCCCTGGAATAAAGTTATGGTAAATCTGGAAAGCAAAGTAGATATATCACTTTGCCTACAAAGTGTATATTAAAAGCTCTAGTTTTTCCAGTAGCAAGGTGAAAGTAGAACATACAGTGAGGTTGTGAGTGTTTAACCACGAGGTTCAAGACTTACTTAATGTTCAAGACATACTTAACACCGCTGAAGTTTCAAAGTCCCTTGGAGAGCAAGGAGGTCAGATCACTCAACATTAAAGAAATCAATTTGGATTGTTCACTGGAAGGTCAAATGCTGAAGGTGTAGCTTACATGCTTTGGCCACATAATGAGCAGAAAGGACTCATGGAAAAGACCTTGCTATTGGCAAAGATTGAGGGGAAAAGGATAAGGGGATAGAGAGAATGAGATAAATAGATATTGTCATGAAAGCAATGAACATTAATTTGGAAAGCCTTTGGGAAATACTGGAGAACAGAAGGGCCTGGTGTGCTATGGTCAAACATGACTAAATGACTGATATTCCCAGGTATTTTTAGGTATTCAATAAGTATATAAAAATGAATGTATAAAATAATGGCTTCTCAAAAAAGGTATATAGAAGATAGAAAAGTCAGTTAGAAGAAACAAGTGGCCAAAAGCCTTGGTAGAATGAAACCATAGAGTTGGAGAATCAGGAAATGGAGAGAGAATTCTAAGATCAGTGCTAGGAGAACCCTACTTATAAAGACAGAATGAAAAACAAGGCTAAATTAGGTCACTAAATCCCGATTATATCACAAAATGCAAGAAAACCTTTAAGTAATTTGCTAACATATTTCCATGAAAAGAAATGCCTAAAATATTTAACCAAAAAAAAGTGTTGTAAAGCATAACACCCAGGTATACAGGAATTATTCCATTAGAACGTAACTTTTTGAAAAGAAGAGATATTTTATCTCCATCTTTATAGCCCCAGTGATTGACATGGAAATAGTAGGTGCTTAATTTCTTCTTGAGCCAATGATTGCTGAATTTATTCAGGATTAGCCTAAGAGAGCAGAGTCTGCTCTCTTTGCATACAATCATTTCTCAATGTAAAGAAAAGCAGATACATAGAATCATAATTTTATAGATAATAAGGGCCCATAAATGGCATGGAATCCAATCACTTCATTTCAAAACTGAGAAAAGCAAGGCTGAGAAAGTTTGTCCAGGTTTATAAGGTTACTGTGTCTGAGGTAAAATTTCAAGTCAAGGCTTTCCTAACTTTAAGTTGAGGACTTTTCATTGCACCATCACTGACCTAGCTCCCTTAAATTACCAAGTCTGAGGGTCACAGATAAACTACTTATTGGCCAGAAGCAGTATAACTTCTTTCATTAGTCATTAGTTTACTAATCAGAAACAAGGAGTTAAAGTACCATCAGATGAGTCTGATTTTTAGAACTTACATGGATCTCATTCATCTCAAGTTGTAAATATTTCACCCAATTATTCTTTGAGTTGGAAGCCAAAAGCATATCAATTTTGTGTTCCCTCCAGGTCTTTTACTGTTGCCATTACTATGCACTAAAATTAAAATATGAAGGGACATTAATAATTAAATCAGACCATTTTGAAAGCATGAAATTGGTTTTAGTACAAAACAACATTGGAATGATTAATACTTTTTATCTAAGGAAGTGAAAGAATGTAATTGTTGAGTCTTTGTGTTTCCTAATAGATGATGCTATATAAAATTATATTGACACTCGTTTGTATAACTCATCACACAGAAGAAAATGCCATGTTTTGTTTTTAACCACAACCAAAAATGAGATAGTCTTGAGAACTATCTCAACTCAAGATATCACTACTTCTGTTTTACATAATATAAATAAATGGATTAGCTTTATTGTTACTTTTCTTTGTGTCTTCTTTCACCCTCTTACCTTGCATTGAAATTCTTTTCCACAATTTTTAATGGTGTCCCCCATTTTACTTTCCAGGAAGTTGATCCATTAATCATTCTAGAAGAGTACATGGCGTATTACAGTGCTGTGTTGGAAAGAGTTCTATATATGAATTCAAGAAAACTTAAATCTGAATTCTCCTTCAGACAACTGTATAATCTTAGGCAAGTCACTTACTTTCTGATTTTCCATTTCTTCATGAGTCTATGAGGACAATAATACTTCCTTCACATGAAGGTTGGGAATAACTAGGTGGCACAGTGGATAGAGCACTGGATTTAAAATCAGGAAGATTCAACTTCCTGAGCTTGAATCTGGTCTCAGACACTTACCAGCTATGGGACCTTGGGCAAATCATTTAATCCTATTTGCCTCAGTTTCTTCATCTGTAAAGTGAGCTGGAGAAAGAAATGATAGACCCCTCCAGGATCTCTGAAAAGAAAATTTCCAATGAGATCACCAAGAGTCAGACATTAAAATAACTGAACAACAGAACAGCAGCTCATGAATGTTGTGAAGGGAGGAAGAAAAAATCTTGAACTCAAAATTTTAAAAACAAAGGTAAAACATATAAAAAACTTTTATATGTAACTGAAAAATTATGTGTGTGTACATATGCACATATCCATAATTCCTATATATGGTTCAGGATAACTTAAGCACTATGTTTTGATTAAGAAAGTTTTTATAACATTTTCTTATGCCATATCATTTCCCTTATATTAATGATCTAGACCTAGAACAACAAGATTATAGATATCATTACAGTATAATTCAATTATCATTAACTACCTACTTAATTTTCTGACCTCATTAACTGTCATTTAATGGAGAATGAATAATTGTAACAGAATTGGACTTCAAGTAGAGCACATGGATTGGAATGCCAGGTCTGTTCATTAATACTTTATGACCTTGAACAGTAAATTTAACCTCTCTGATTATCAGGTTCCCCATGTCAATCAGAAACTGGGGTCACTAAACCATTGTCAAAGATTGGACAATATATTGTCTTAGAAAACCATACATAAATATTATTTATGATCTATTATATTTTTTTATTTTGTTAAGTATTTTCCAATTGCATTTTAATCTGGTTCATACTGTGCTAGGGAGCACTGCAATCATGATGTAGCCTGCCTGCCTAATGTCTGGCACATCCTGACTAGATGGTCCCATCTCCTATAAATCTGTGATCTGATAGTACTAATAGGAATAGGATTGGCTCTATGATTTCATTGGTATAAAGACTTCCGAGGTGAGGAAATATTGTCTACCAATATATGTTGGTCTCTTCCCTGCAACTAATAATCTTAAGGTACTATGTAGGTCAGAAAGAAATGAGGCAATTTCCCCAGAATTTCACCTACTGTGTGTCAGAAGCAGAATTTCTAGCTTTAAGAAAGACTCTATTCATTATGCTACATTATCTCTCTTGCTCCTAGTGATGCTTCTAAAAAGTCTCCATTGGTGAGTTCTTGTTTCTAGTTTTCAACATTATCAAAAATAACCCATAATAAATCAACTACAATTGCTTTTCATAAGTATCTTTGAATCACATACCTTTCAGAGGACACAAAGCTGCCCTGTCTGAAGTGAAAGGTTTTTTTTTTGTTGCAATATTTCTCCAGAAAATCATTTCTATTAATAATCAAGAAGTGACACAATGTCTTTAAGTACCAATAACTGTCCCAGTCATTCCATAATTCATGAATCCCTTCTTAACACATAATCCATCGGTATCAGATCTGCCCCTTGACTCTCAAAATTTAAGCCAAATGAGCAGCAGACAGCTCTGGAAAACAACTGTCACTTTCTGCAGCCTCCTGAAATTTTCCATTTGGATAAAGTTCATATTAGTTTCATGTCTGGGAGGAAAAGCTATTAAAAGTAGGCGCCCCATGGATCCAAATTCCATTTTATTTATTTTATTTACATTTTAACAATGTGTGACTAGGTAAACCTCTTAAGAAATACTGTATCATTTGCAAGCCTGGCTGCTGAATGTTAAGGAGGAAATAGTCTCAGCCATAGCAAATACTCCCTGGAAGGTTATGTTTTTTTTTTTCTTTTTTTTTTTCCCTTTTGAGCAGCTGTCAGTCAAAGATAAAAAAATTAAGATTGTGTTCTTTGAAATATAATCTTGGCATTTTGAAGAGCAAAAACTATACCCAGGTGAAGAGCAAATGGATCCTTTTGTCACAAGGCTATGGGCAGTCAAAGGTACCCACGGGGAAAGCAATTTACAAGACTGAACCATCCTAAGAAGCCATTATGTGCTTTTCCCAATAATGACTGCAGCGTTAGTAGAAAGAATAGCCATCAATGGCTATTTGTTAAAACTATTGAATACTAGACTGTTGAAACCAAAATGAGACAAAAGAAAAAATTTATTATCACATTGACAAGATGTTTTGCATGAGGACTTTATGTCATTCATCTCTCTGAGGTTCAATTTCTTAATTACTTAAGACTGTTGACTAGGTGACTTTAAGGTCCTTTCTCCCCCTAAATCTATAATCTTATGAGCCTATGATTCTGATAACCATCTTATGACATAGGGTTCCTCTGAGCTCATTGACTATTCAGACTTGTGTTAATAGTAGGGGCCATACATCATTTCAGATTCTGACATTCTAATATAAGAAATGGTTGGGTCAGTGTTGAGGGGATCCAATAATATCCAAATAAAGTGTCTTCATTCCCTACTTGGGGATATGATCATACTCCCCTATTGTAAATAGAAATAACATTTAATTACAGGAATTTTAAAATCCCATTTCTTGAATCTAACTGCAATTTGTTTTTAAAAAGCAACAATAATTTTATCATGTCAGCCTGAGAAACACAAATTAGGGGGAAAACAACTTGACATAGTCAGGAAGTGATTTATACAGTATCTTTTTTTTTTTTTGTTGTTGTTGTTGTTGCTTTTTGCTGAGGCAATTGGGGTTAAGTGACTTTCCCAGGGTCACACAGCTAGAGAATGTTAAATGTCTGAGACCAAATTTGAACTCAGGTCCTCCTGACTTCAGGGCTGGTGCTCTATCCACTGCGCCACCTAGCTGCCCCCTATACAGTATCATTTTATAGAATGGGCACTCTATACATATTCATGTATTTTAATTCCTTGAAGAAAGATACACTTATGTAAGGGCATTTTGAAAAAATAAACCACAGCAAGGATAACGAAATTGAGAGGATTTCCATCCATTTAAGGAATGGCTGAATAAGTTGTGGCATTTGAATATAATGGAATATTATTGTTCTGTAAGAAACAATGAGGAGGATCATTTCAGAAAAACATGAGCTGATGCTGAATGAAGTGAGCTGAAGTGAGATTGTACACACTAAAGCCACAATTAAGTCATGATCAATTATGGAAGACTTACCTCTTCTCAGCAATATAGTCATTCAAGACAATTCTAATAGATTTGGTATGGAAAAATGCCATCCACATTTATCAAGACAAAGAATTGTGGAGACAATCCAGATAGCAGCATACTATATTCACCTTTTGGGGGGGTTGTTTTTTCTTTCTCGTGGTTTCCTTTTTGTTCTGATTTTTCTTCCACGATATCACTAATATGGAAATATGTTTACAATGATTGGACATATATAGCCTACATCAGATTGCTTGCTGTCTTGAAAAAAGGGGAGAGAAGTAAAGAAGGGAAAAAATGGAACTCAACATCTTACAAAAGTTAATGTTGAAAACTATTTTACATATAATTGGGAGAGAGAAAATAATAAACCTAGCATTCTAGCCTTTAGTTAATTTAGATATGTATAAATGTTTATTAAAAGGCCACAGCTTATATCTTGTGAGAATCTTATCAAAGAGGTATCCATATGCCTTTTTTAAATTAATCTTACTTAATACTGTATTTTTCCAAATTACATGTAAAACAATTTCAACATTTTTTTTCAAATTTTGAGTTCCAAATTTTCTCTCTCCCTCTTTTTCCCCCCTTCATTGTGAAGGCAATTTGACATGGGTTATACATACATCGTCATACAAATTACATTTCCATGTAAATCATTATGTGAAAGAAAACACAAACAAAAAAAACTAGAAAAATAAAGCAAAGGAAAAAATATATTTGATTCAGGCTCTACCAGTTTTTTTTAAATTTTGGAAATGCACAGCACCTTTCATCATCAGTCCTATAGAATTGTCTTAGATTATAGCATTGCTGAGAATACCTAAATCATCAATAGCAAATCATTCAATTTTACTGAAATTTTTGGCTCTGCTCGTTTCATTTTACAGTGGTTCATGTAAGTTTTTCCAAGTTTTTCTTAAAGCACTCTACTCATCATTTTAAAAGCACAATAACATTCCATCACATTCATATACAACTCATTCAGCCATTCCCCAATTGATGGACATCCCTTCAACTTCCAATTCTTTGCAACCACTAAAAGAGCTATTATAAATATTTTTGTACACATACATCCTTTACATTTTTGTTTTTATCTCTTTGGGATACAGACCTAGTAGTGGTATTGCTTAGTCAAAGGTTATGCACACTTGTATAGTCCATTGGGCATAGTTCTTTTTTTTTCTTTTGATACCCAGAATGATTAAATAGTATGCAACTTCATCAATAGTACAATAATGTTTTAATTTTCACATATCTCCTCTAACATTTGTCTCCTTTTCCTTATACCTAATACTCTATACCAAGATAAGGTCTAAACGGTTTCATGACTTAGACATCAAGAGTGATACTACAAGCAAACTGAAGAACAAAGGATAGTCTGCCTCTCAGATCTGTGAGAAGGAATGAATTTCTGATCAAAGAAGAACATTATGAAATGAAAAACAGATAATTTTGATTATATTAAGTTAAAAAGTTGATGAAATTAAAACCTTTTCTAGTCATATGAAAAATGCTCTAAATCACTCTTGATCAGAGAAATGCAAATTAAGACAATGCTGAGATACCATTACACACCTCTCAGATTGATTAAGATGACAGGAAAGATAATGATGAATGTTGGAGCAGACGTGGGAAAAGTTAAACACTAATACATTGTTGGTGGAGTTGTGAACTGATTCAACTTTCCAATTCTGGAGAGCAATATAGAACTATGTCCAAAGATGCTATCAAATTGTGCAGTGTCTTTGATCCAGAAGTGTCACTACTGAGCCTGTATCCCAAAGAGATCATTAAAGAGGGAAAAGGACCCACATGTGCAAAATGTTTGTGACATCTCTTTTTGTAGTGGCAAGAAACTGGAAATTGAGTGGATGCCCATCAGTTGGAGAATGACTGAATAAGTTATGGTATATGAATGTTATGGAATATTATTGTTCTATAAGAAACAATTAGCGGGATGATTTCAGGGAGGCCTGGTTATACTTACATGAACTGATGCTGAGTGAAGTAAATAGAACCAAGAGAACATTGTATACAGCAACAGCAAGATTACACGATGATCAATTCTCATGGATGTAGCTCTTTTCAGAAATGAAATGATTCATGCCAGGTCCAATGATCTTGGGATAGAGAGAGTCATCTGCATCCAAAAGGAGGATAATGGGAACTGAATATGGATTACACATGATATTTTCTCTTTTTTGCAGTTTGCTTGAACTTTGTTTTATTTCTCTTTTTTTTCCTTTTTGATTTGATTTTTCTTGTGCAGAATGATAATTGTGAAAATACATATAGAAGAATTGCACATATTTAAAATATATTGCATTACTTGCTATCTAAGGGAAGGGATTGGGGGAAGGGAGAAAGAGAAAAAATTTGGAACACAAGGTTTTGCAAGGGTAAATGTTGAAAACTATCTATGCACATATTTTAAAATGTTTTTTAAAATAAAATAAAATCCTTTTTGAGCTCTTCCATGTCCTGAGACTAATTCATCTTTTTCTTTGAAGCTTTGGATACAGGAATTTTGCCTTTTTTCTTCTTCTGTGTGTCTATTTTGATATTCCTTGTCACTAAAATATTTTCTATGCTGAGAACTATTTTTCTGTTGTTTTCTCATTTCCAGTCTTTTTTCTTGATTTTAATTCTATTCTAAAGTGAGGTTCTGCTTTTCAAGTGAAGGATTTCAGAGGTTTTTATGCAGCTATTTTCAGAGATAGATATGGGGACCTGTAAGTTTGGGGATTTTCCAAGTTGTTTTGGTCTAGGGAGATGTGTGTTTACTATGCTCCTGTACTGTACACTGATTTGTGAGTGACCACAACCCTCTTTTCAACCCTGGAAATCTGAACAGAATCTCTGCTCCCCTGGGGCCACCTGCATTGCTATGCTATTGTTCCTCTTCATACTGGGACTAAAATCCAGGACTGAGACCAAGATCCAAGTATAAGCAATGCAAAGGAGTTCTGCCCTTGCTGCCAGCGAAGAGACCCCCTGTAAGTCTCTTTCTAATGCAAAATCTGTTCCTTTTACCATCTGTGGGCTAAGAGGTCCAGGAATTGCCACTGCTGTCACTGATTCAATTATCCTGAGGCCTGGGCCAGGTTGCTGGGGCCTGGCCTGCACTGGACTGAGCTCATCCCTCACCCAGTATAACAGACCTTTCCTGATGACATGCTTAGGTCTCTAAGTCTGGAAAATTGTTTTTGTTGTTCCTGCTACTCTAGAATTTGTTAAAGTCATTATGCAAAGGTATTTGGAGGGGGTATGAGAGATAGCTCAGGTAAGCCTCTGCTTTTATTCCATGCTCTTGGTTCCAATGGATTTATGTGCCTTTGCTTAAAAATAAATTTAATATTTTCTATTCATCTTATGCATGATATAAAGTATTTTTGTTACTGGTTTCTACCAATTAGAAGCAAAGCATAATATATAGGACCTTCATTTGCAGTTAGGAAGACTTGAGTTCAAATTATTTCTCAGATACTTACAGATTGTTTGACCTTGGAAAATCATTTAACTTCTCTTAATCTGTTTCCTGATCAATAATAATTGCTATAATTTATATTATACTTTAATGTCTGCAAAGCACATTACAAATGCCATTTCAGTATATACTTACAATAACCCTGGATGACAAATGCTATCACTATTTTACAGATCAGGTAACTGAGATAGACAAAAGTTAACTAACTTTACCAGGTAACGCAACTGGCAAATGTCTGAGGATAGATTTGTATTCAGAACTTCCCAACTCCAAATCCAATACTGTACCCATTAGGTCACCTAGGAGTTTCAATAAATCTTCTAATTATGTGTCTCTGTGTGTATATTATATACACAAAATCCAATACTTGATCCAAAAGTCTGGTATTTAGGGGTTCATTGTTTATAGTAAACAAGCATATACATATAATGTATATAATGCATATAATGAAGGATAGATCCAATGGCCTTGAAGGTCCCCTCCAGGTCTAGATCTATGAATTCTTTGTGAGTATATATGAGTTATGAAAAGTGATATTCCATAGTTGGTAGAGAGCTAGAGTCTAAGCCAGCAAGACTTGAGCAAGTCTTGTCTCTAATACCTTTCAGTGCCTTCCTAATAAGTTTCTAAGATAAAATATTTATAAAAATTGAGAAATTGCATTAGTAGAGGGAGTTTCCTCACTAAAGGGGGAATAATTTCTGAGGGGGGGAATTTTTCACCTCTACTTCTTAAACCCCATAAAGAGAGAGGAGAAGGAATAGGGAGAGGAGGAGACAGGAGAGGGAGGAAGAGATGGAGGAAGAAAAGAAGAAAATGGGAAATATAGATGGGAAAAGAAAGAAAGTATGGGATGAATGAAGGAAAGGAAGAAATGAAAGAAGAGAAAGAGGAAGAGAAGGAAGTAGAAAAAGAAAAAGTAGGGAAAAATAAAGACTTTTCCTATTATATTTTCTCTATTTCCAAAAGTGAAAGAGCTTGCTTTGATGTGCCCTTATTATTAATGACCTCAGGAGTGGTCTACTTGGACTTGTGGGAGGGAGAGACATCTGATGTTTACAAGGAACTCTCCTAGATATAATTTATTGATGTTAAAACAAAGGTTACATTAAGGGCATCTTCTAGTCTTTTACTAAACTATTGGATCTATATTTTCCTCATCTGAGACCTGCCTAAAGAAAAAATTTGTCAGTTCTTCATGGATAGCATACTGATCTGAGAAGCCGCTTAAATTACTACTTGCATTGTTATATAATAAAACAGACAAAGGGCCTGAGTGACCTTTGCAAATATGCCAATATATCTTTGATACAATAATCATGATTGATATAAAGATGTACACTGGAGTTGGTAAAAAAAATATGTTGGTGTTTGCTCAATGGTTACACTTATGGGTTTATCGGTTATTCCAGTTTTTTTAGTCTCTATTCTTCCACTTTTCCCTTTAGAAACAATAAAAGTTCTCCTTTGATCAAATTATCTACTATAAGTACAGAAGTTTCTTTGGGTTCCAGCAGGATGACGGAGCAGACAGAATGATGAAACTGGAGTCAGGAAGGCCTAACTGCCTCAGTCACTAGATATAAGACCCTGAACAAGTCATTTAATTCCTCTCAACCTCAGTTTACTCATCTATAAAATGAAGATAATAAGAGTAATCATCTCACATGCTGTTGTGACGATCATTTAAGATAATACATGTCAAAACATTTTTATAAATCTTAAAACACTATGTATTGTGGACCTTCCTCTTCATTAATACTATCCATTAGATTTAACTGTCACAGGTTTGGAAAGCTGTCTAATATTTATGTGTGACCATATCAAGAAATAGATGAAGGTTTCATGAGTTATTTTACAGTCCTCGGGCATCCCCCACATTTCCATTTATTATGCTTAAGATATACCAAGAGCATCATCTTGATGTGTGATATCGATCAAGTATGTTTTTATAATTTTAGCAGATACTAAGCCCAGAGATATAACTAAAATAAACATTGATGTGAACTCTTGGATGTCTTTAGTACTCTTTCCCCTTTGTTAATTCCTTAGATGAATCTCCTGGATATAGCCCTATCTCATGCCAACCAAATTATACTTATATCTCTTTTTTAAAGAGCAGGAATAATCTTGAGGAAAACAGGTCTGGATATTAACATATATTCATGCCTGAAATCTCTGAACTATCAAGCAGGGAAAAAACAGCATGATATTTAACCACTCTCCCTCTATTTAATGTGACAAACAATTAAGAGAATTAGAAATTCAAGTATAGTTCATATTATTTTCAATTCTGAAAAAAATGATCATTTTTAACAGTATGGGAAATCATCATAGGCAATTATAACTTAACATCATAGAGAATTGTGTGAGGATCAGAGGTTAAGTGCCATACATGGTCACACAACTTGTGATAGGATTTGAATATACATCTTCCTGATTTCAGATTCAACACTATCTGCAGTACCACAATGCTCAAAGTATTAGGAGGATTAGGGATATAACTGGACCTGTGGTTTCAGGAGAGAAAATCCTTGGTGTGAGAATGCAGAACAGCCCCTCTTCAAAATCAAGAGTCTAAGAGAATTGCCTGCTCTCACACTAATAGGTTGAAGGATTTGCCCAGCATCACATAGCCAGTTTTGTGTCAGAAGAACTTGAAACCAGGATTTTGTAGCTTTGAGGCAAGCTTACTATCTACCACTTCAGGCTGCCAAAAACACAATATTCTTTTAAAAAATGAATTAAATCCAAATGTTTTTTTTCAAAATTTTGGGTACCCTCACCATAAAATCTGGTCTTCCTTCCTATTTTTACAGGTAAAACAAAAAGACTATTGAAATTAAGTTATTGAAGGCCAAGTCTAAAAGGTTATTAAAAATAGGACCCCACAAGATGGGATGTAGTAGTCTGATACCATTAGAGAGACTTTAATGATACAAAGACATATCAAATCTTATAGTTTCTTTAATAGCCAATGGTGGAGGGGGCGGAGCCAAGATGGCGGAGTGAAAAGGTGACTCTCTGCATCCTCCTCCAATCTTCTCTCAAATCAACAATAAAACAAGCCTCTGAACTGATCTTCAAGTCAATGAACTCAGAAATATTTGGACACTGCTTCCTGATATCTCTGAAGAACTTCACATCAGGTTTGTCTAACTTGGACAGAGTGATAAACAGAGGACTCCAGTGTAGGCCGGAAGTGAGGGTGGGACTCAGCTCAGCTCATCGTGGCAGAAATTCCAAACTCCAAACTCCAAATTCCAAACACCTGGAGTTTATCTGAGGCACTCCGAACACTCTGCCCTGATTGGGGGCAGGTGTTCTGGCAGACTTGCCTTGTTTAAGGAGTAATTAGGACTTAGTCCTAGCCCCCACTGGCCCAGCACCTTAAGTTAATTTGTCGAAGTACCCCAGGGCAAAGATCTTCAGCTGCCTATCCATGCTGTCTAAAAAAAAAATGAAGAAGCAAAAGAGAGCTCTCACCATAGACAGCTTTTATAGAGAAAAAGAAGGGATGATCCCAGATCCTGAAGTTCCTTTAGACAAAATTCCAGAAGAAGTTATTAACGACCATCACTGGTCACTTTTTCAAAAGGCCTTTCTGGAAGATTGCATAAAGAACCTCAAAAGAGAGCTGGAGGATAAATGGGAAAATAAATTGAAATCAGTGCAAGAAGGATACAATATCTTTCAAGAAGGATATGATGCCTGGCAAAAGAGATATGAAAAAGACACCAATTTATTGAAAAAATAAAATTAGTGAAGTGGAAAAAGAGTGCAATGAACAAAAAATTCAATTGGCCAGTTACAAAAGGAGCTTAAAAAGGTAACTGAAGAAAACAACACTTTAAAAATAAGAATTGAACAAATGCAATTGAATGACTCAATAAGACTTCAAGAATCAGTCAAACAAAAACAAAAAAAATGAAAAATTAGAAGAAAATATGAAATATCTCCTAGGAAAAACAACTGACTTGGAAAATAGATCTAGGAGAGACAATCTAAGGATTATTGGATTTCCGGAAAGCCATGATGAAAAAAAGAATCTAAACACTATCTTCCAGGAAATCCTGAAAGAAAAATGCCCTGAGATTGTAGAATCAGAAGGCAAAATCACCATTGAAAGAATTCACCGATCACCTCCTGAAAGAGACCCCAAAATTAAAACCCCAAGGAATACCATGGCTAAATTTCAGGACTATAGCACCAAAGAAAAGATCCTGCTTGCAGCTAGAAAGAAACAATTCAAATACCGAGGATCAATAATTAGAATCACACACGATCTGTCAGCCTCCACATTGAAGGATCGGGAAGGGCCTGGAACCAAATATTCCGAAGGGCAAAGGAACTTGGATTACAGCCAAGAATAACTATCCAGCTAGAATGAGCATTATCCTCCAGGGAAGAAGATGGTCATTCAATGATATAGGTGAATTTCGCCTATTTCTAATAAAAAGACAAGATCTGAACAAAAAAATTTGACATCCAAACACAGAACTCAAGAGATGCATAAAAAGGTAAAAAGGAAAGAACTCCTGAATACTTTATTTCTACTAGGGGGATACATACAGTTTGGGGGTATAATTAACTAGATATTACTTTGATAATATGAAAAAGAGAACCAGAGTGGGAAAGGTTGTCATACTGGGGAAAAGAGGGAAAAAGTGGTAAAATAAGATCTAAAAAAAAGGAGGTTAAAAACAAAGTAAAATCACTTGAAGAGGCAAAGAAAACTTAATATAATTGAGAGAAAGAGGGGAGGGAGA